>JAOTRA010000009.1:4549246-4563961 GCA_026260255.1 Pseudolaguvia tuberculata | reverse complement strand
GTGTGTGTGTGTGTGTGTGTGTGTGTGTGTGTGTGTGTGTGTGTGTGTGTGTGTGTGTGTGTGTGTGTGTGTCAGGCGTATCAGAGCAGGAACAGAGCTGACGTGGGATTACAGCTATGAAGTAGGCAGTGTGGAGGGGAAGGTGCTGCTCTGCTGCTGTGGCTTATCTGTATGTACCGGCCGCTTACTCTGAGGTCCTGTTAGACGTCACACTGATGTGTTATTATGGACCAAAAGAGCATGTGTGAGCTCCCATCCTGCCATACGTTCACACTATACAATTCAGAAGCTGGAGGTTGCTTCACTGCATGTAGACTCTTATTTTAGTAAATAAAAATTAATTTGGATAACTTGTACTTGTTAATAAAACCATCAACTCTTGCCAGAGGGGTTCGATCTTATCTTACTATATTTCATAAGATATATCTATAAAAATATCACAATGTGTTGATACTGGAATTTATGTGCACTGGTGTCTAGTTTCTAGTGATTATTGTAAATGGACTGCATGAGTTCAGTTCCTGTCTTTTACAGGGAAGTGGTTGAGGTATTAGACTGCTGGTCAGAGGGTTATAGGTTCAGTTCCCAGCAACACCAAGCTTCCCTTTCTGGAACCCTGAGTCAGACCCTTAACTGTCCCAGCACACATAGGGCGAGAAGCCAGTCCATTGCAGGGCCACACATAGACAAACAACCACTCACACATTCACTCCTATGGACAATTTAGAATCACCAATGGACCTAATCTGCAGGTTTTTTGGACTGTGGGAGGAAACCAGAGTACCCGGAGGAAACACTTGCAAACACTGCACAGAATGACCCCTCTCGAGAATCGAACCTGGGACCTTCTTATTGTGAGGAGTCCATGCAAACCACTCTGCCACCCTGCCGCCCATAAGTGTAAATTGCTCTGGAGAATGGCATAAGATAAAAATTATAGATTTATTTATTATGACTTATTTATTTATTAATTTAAATATGATATAAAGGAACCTCATTGAATACAAACAGCATTTTATGACGTGCTTTTAAAAATTGCTGCAATAGAGATGTGAATTGAGAAATGACACTAAAATAATATAAATGATGTTATAGTAAAAAGGAAAGGGGGGGGGAATGTGTCTGATTTTGATTTTAGATTTTAAGTTTTACTTTTAAAGGTCCTGCTATGGACTAATGACCTGTCCAGGGTGTACCCTTACCTTACGCCCTACAGGCACAGGGATAGGCTCTAGTAGACACATGTGACCGCAATTAGTGATTAAGCAAGTTAGAAAATGAAGGAATGAATAAATACATGATTATGGCTTCATCTAGTGTCAATGGGAAAACCAGAAAGGGGGGGGGGGTTTCAAAATGATCACAGCACAGTGAACCTTTATATCTTAGAACTTTTATGAGAATTTTAACTCATTTTTTTAAAAACATTTTTTAATTAGGCTACTGAAAATAAAGCGATATTAACCGTATAACACAAGTTGCTGTCTTCTTCTTCTTTGTCCTTTGGCTGCTCCCGAAAAGATAAATAAATGCAAGGCCACTGGAAAAGGATTGAATAAATAAATAATAAATAAATGGAGGGCCACTGGAAAACAAAAAAATAAAAAGTAAATGGAAGGCCACAGGAAACGGAATAAATAATTAAATAAATAAATAATCTGCAAATGGAGGGCCACAGGAAAAGGAAGGAATGAATGAATAAATTAATTAATTAATAAGTAAATGGAGGGCCACTGGAAAAGGAATGAATAAATAAATTTGTGTGTGTGTAAATATATAAATGAATGAATGTATAAAGACTAGAGGATGTTAAAGAAACAAACATGACCTCCTATTATTAAACCCGCTTATTGATGATTCCCGGACCGGGAGAGTGAGTGGTGACTCTAAATTGTCCATAGGAGTGAATGAGTGTGTGAATGGTTGTTCGTTTATGTGTGTGTGTGTGTGTGTGTGTGTGTGTGTGTGTGTGTGTGGCCCTGCGATGATCTGGTGACCTGCCCAAAGTATGCTCGCCCTATGTGCGCTGGGATTGGCTCCAGCGGATCCCCGTGACCCCATATTAAGGAATAAGCGAGGAAGAAGATGAATGAGTGAATCTACCCGCTTAGAGGACGTTAAAAAAATAATTTCCGATTACACATAAGTTGTAAAGATTCAATTCATTTATTCATATATTTATGTGAAAATTAACTAATTATCTATCTATTAAAATAATTATTAGGTGATGACAGCATAGTGAATAAAAATAGGACTACTTTTAGTGTTTTAAAACTCGTAATAAAGTGATGAGAGTAATGTTTATTTTCACTGCTGCGCCCTGTGTAGTTGCCCTACATAGTCAGCAATAGGCGCATGTGTGTATGTCTGTGAAGGGATTTGGGACGCAGCCTACTCTCTGTTGGTGAGTCTCGGTTTGCTAGGCGTCTAAAATTCACCTTAACAGAGACATCCAGAGTTTGAGCGCCAACACGGATTTTCTCTGGGATAAACGCACAGGCCTCGCCGCTAAAACGGTAATATACACTATTAATTCTAGCGCAAATAATGTAGTTTTAGTCTAGCTTGTCTTTATGCTAAACCTCCTCAAGATGGCGGCTCGATGGACGATTAAATATGTATCTAGTCCGGCGGGTAGCCGTCGTGCGTTAGCATCTTTAGCAAAACAGATTTATGAAGATATTTGTTCGTGTAAAGATGATTATGTTTATTATGTTGTCACATTATGTTGTTGGATTTGTGCGTTAGTAACGAAGAGGTTGGGTTGAGACGGAAGTTTAAGGATAACGTTAGCGTTTTGGCTAGTGCAAGTTTCTCTTGTGAACACGAAGGAAATAAAGGCCTAGAGAATAACAGCAGAACCGGTTTCTATAGGTAAACATGCAGCCGGTTCAGGTTCGAGTATTTACTGTTTTATTTTATTGTGAAACAAATCACTAATAAATAATCAGCCATAATAGTGACGCTTTTATAGATGCACATAAAAACACAAAAGGCGCCAGTTACATTGGTAAGATCGAAATGTCTCATTTTAACTACGTTAATTTTCTAAATTCTACGTTAAAAAAAGCTAAAACACTTCTAATTTATCCAGAAATATTTGAGTACTATTCTTTTATTGATACACTTAATGACACGAATGGTAGGTGTGTTCGTACCTGGTCTCTTTACTTATGGAACTTTGTATTTCATTACTAGTCTATTGTGCTGTTATTAATGTTGGAGAAGGATTTTACTGAGGATTAATCCGATCTTTCTGTTTGATATTAAAGAGAAGAAACTCCTAAAGATGCTGTAGACTTCAGTTTCAGAGCGACTTACATTTGGTCTCTTTTTTTTTTTTTTCTTTTTTTTTTTTTTTTACAACTGACCAATTGTGGGTTAAGGACCTTGCTCAAGGGCCCACAGTGGTTGCTTGGTGGAGGTGGAAATCGAACTTCTGTCTTTCTGGTATTAGTCCAACACCTTAACTTCAAAGCTATTACTTCCCACACTTTGGCCGAGTGTGTGTCTGAAACGCTAGAATATTTAGTGGTTAAAAGAATCAATGCAAGATGAATAGTATGTCTGATTCCTCAGTAAAAACATTATTATGAATGATATAATTCTAACATTAGGATTCTTTAGTGCTCGTACCATTGGCTGCTTTATTATCTCATATAATCACAGACACATTCAGTCTCTGTTGCTCATGCACATACATACAGACATACACACTTGCTCACTCACTTTCTCTCTCTCTCCCACTAGCTGAATTTCTTACTCGCCCTCTTTTTCATGTGCTCACTTGCTCACGCACTCCCTCTGATTCACTCAGTCACATTCAGTGTCACTCACAATCACTCATTCTCACGCTTTTGTTGTATTTCGCTCTCATTCTTTGTTCTTTACCTATCGTTGTCACATTCTTTCACTCCCCTTTTCGTTCTAATCTTCATTCATTCATTCATTCATTCATCTTCTTACCCACTTATTCAGGGTTATGGGGGTCTGCTGGAGCCTATCCTAATGCAAATAGGGCGAGAGTCAGGAGTATACCTTGGACAGGCTTTCTAATCTTTTTTTTTTTTTTTTGATTTAGATCTATGCATTTCACTTGTCACTTCCTCAAATCAATTTGTTTGCATGTAGCTGTGAGTCTAGTACAGAATCTTGTTATATTTTCCCGCTAAATTGTTTTTCCTTTTTTCCCCCCGAGTCCTCCCCTTATTCCCTGTTTCAAGTTATGTGTTTGTGGCCATTTCTCTAAACATGAATGAGTTCAAATTTAAGAATAAAATCTGGGAAAATGAGTTTAATCGTTGTTTATTGTGTACACTATATCCCATTGTACTGCAGATCATAATTAGTTAATCACTGACCATCACATTAACCAATGCAAAACCATCTGCTGCATGTCTGTGTTCAGATGCCCCATTCTAGGCGGTACGCATCGTCAGAGCGGGCCAGCCGCAGCAGCTATCAGGATCGGTATCGCGAGCGAGATCGAGGGAGAAAGCCCAGACACAGACGTTCGCGATCTTTCTCCTCAAGCAGTGAGCGAGACAGGAGAGGACGAGGACACAGACAGGAAGGCACATATGCGCGTTCCAGGAGGTACGCAAGAAGTTATATATCTACAATGGAAATGACTTGTGCTTATTCATTTATATGTCTTAGCCTGGTTTCTATAAAGTTTCTCTTTTTAATTTCTTTCAAATTTCAATAATTCTTTTCACATTGATTTCTGCAGTAATCTTAAAGCAGGTTTAGTGTTTGTCATGTGATGTGTCGGGTTAAAATGATTTAAAACGTGATGTAAGCAGATGTTTCTTTTTATTTTGAAGCTATGACAACCGTTCTGTGGACCGGAGGCCTTACGACAGACGCTACGGTGAGGGCTACCGACGACCAGAGCGAGAGAGAGAACGACTGTCTCCTGATGCCTACCACTCACGCGAACCTTCGACCAGTTATGACTACCGCCGGACACATCAGCGTCACAAAGGCAGCAGGCGTAAGCACAAACGAAGGCGGCGTAGAACCAGGTCCTATAGCCCATCCTCCTCGGTGAGTACTTCACAGCCCAGGCTTTATTCCTAGGCTCTCTCTCTGTTTTCTCCCTCCCTTTTTCTTTTTTTTGTTTTCTATTTAACATTTCTTTCTCTACAGCACCAGGATTTGGTAAGTATTTAGTTTTTTTCCCTTTTGATTTCTTAGCGTTTTAAGCATATTAGGAAAATGTTTTACTTATTTGGATTAAAAATTATCCTACTTTTATTAAAAAACAAAACAAAAACAAAGTATTAGCTTGTCATTACTTCTTTAAAGATGTTTGTGTCGTAATAATTAGTTTTATTTCTCTGTAATACCTCATCTTTCTGTCTATCTTTCTTTATCGTGTTCAATGAAAAAAGAACCACATTAATATGATTATTAAGTAAAAGTATGTAGACTTTTTCCCTCTATTGATTTTTATTTGTTTTTTTCACTTGGTAGTGCAAGAAGTTTCACTTCCTGTATCTGCTTGTGTAATGTGATTGCTACTATTTTCCTTTTATTAAACTGTTGCTTTTGTATACATAAATGTTTATGATGCAGGTTTTTTTTTTGTTAGGGCACTAGACAGGAGGTTGAGGGGAGGGGAGTTCATGTAGAGAGCAATCAGAAGGGACAAAATGTGATCTTTGACTTGTTCCCTTGCACTATATCCCTATCGTTATATATATCTTCTCACGTGGTGTCATACGAACCACCCAATGATCACCAAACCTACGTACACCACCACCGTCGCCGTGGCAACGGCTGCCCCTTCCACACTCCCCTGTTGGTCCACCATGTCCTGCTTTGGCGGTTGCGCCGTGACCTGTGACCCTGGCTGGGGGCCTGAAAAGCAGCGGAGTGCCAGCGGGACGCGGCCGCTTTGTGTGAGGGACGACGAGGAGGGTCACCTGATCTGTCGGAATGGCGACGTCCTGCAAGAGAGATGTACACACTGCCACTACTACTACTACTACTCCTCTACTCTTATATCGTAACCTTTCTCCCTATAAGTAGCAGCACAGAGCATACACACTCACACGCCAGGCAAGAGGTCGTAATCATGATGATTTTTAGAATAGACCACAATGTTATCTATAGATATCCTAACTTTTTTATACACAAATATTTCTATATATTTTAAGTTATGTGGTTATGGCCGTAAGGCTTCCCAGTTGTGATACGAGGATGTTTAAAAAGCTTTTACAGCTTTAATATCCTTGTTTCCTAGTAAAGTATAGTCATCTCAGGGTCGTTTTATTTTTCCTAGAGCATCATACTACTGGGTTGTAGTTTTGCTTCCTATGCTTTAGTCTCGATTGGATCTTATTTCAGTATTTTAGTTTTTTAATTTGGGGATGGGAACGGGTGTCTCCCTGTCTATTTATTTTTATTTTTTAAAATTCATTTTTCCAGAAAAAATTAATTGAGGGGGACAATAATGATGTATTCCATTTACTGCTTACCTTGATGGGATGATGGTGTGCAGATTGGTTGTGCATTTTAGCTTAGGGTGAGGGGAGTGGGGAGGTTGGCATAGATTGTGCAGAGACGTCAGAGCATTTATCGCCTACCTTTTTGGTTCTCATACTTTTTTTTTTATTAATATTGTGTACTTCTTCCCTTTTTGTCTTTTTTTTGTCTTCCCCCTTCCCTCCCCTTTTTTCTCCTAGATGAAATTGTTGGCACTTTGGGTGAAGGAACATTTGGAAGGGTGATGGAGTGCATTGATCATCGCAGGTAAACATCTTTTATTGAAATTTGAAAACCAAATGTTTAAACAAAACTTATTATCCATTATAAAAACCTGTTTTAGCACTAATGTTTAACTTGTTTTCTCAACACTTCATACTTTCTTGTTCACTTTAACAATAAGGGCAGAATTATAATTATTCAAAACATAAGCTTGATTTTTAATATAAAACAAAGGAACAATTTAATCTAAATGTGTCTTGTAGTTCAGGCTGTTCAAGTTTAGTTTTTTTTTTGTTTTTTTTTAATTTCAGAGGTGGCACTCATGTTGCGTTGAAAATTATCAAAAATGTTGAGAAGTACAAGGAGGCTGCACGACTAGAGATCAATGTTCTAGAGAGAATTAATGAGCGAGACCCTGATAATAAAAAGTGAGTAAATTGGATCAATAATGCAGCATCTGTCAATATTGGCATTTTTCTAATAAGACAGGCGTTCTGGTTTAGATCAATCCTCTTATATCATTGTTTTATGTCTCTACCACTGTTCTTTAAAAGTATTACATTTCCACAAAAATACTGTTTAAGGTCATTGGGCAGATCAAAGACTTTTGCCCTTGCCATAGATCAGAGAAAGTTTGGGTAGCAAGTTGAACTGCAATATATAAATAAGTTCAATAAATGAACCTTTACTAAGAAATTAGAGGCAGCTTAGTGGTTAGCACTGTCGCCTCGCAGAAAAACGGTCCTGGGTTTGCTTCCAGGACAGGGGCCTTTCTTTATGGTTTTGCATCTTCTCCATGTGCTTGTGTGGGTTTATGGCGGGTGCTCGGGTTTCCTCCAGTTTAAAACAGTTAACAAGAGAGAAATGAGTATGAAGTCCCCATGAAAATATTTCTGATGACTAATGTTTAATGTCTTTCATTTGTCTCTTGCAGTCTGTGTGTACAGATGTTTGACTGGTTTGATTACCATGGTCACATGTGCCTCAGCTTTGAACTGCTTGCACTCAGCACCTTTGACTTCCTGAAGGATAACAGTTACCTGCCTTATTCCATCAGCCAGGTGCGACACATGGCCTACCAGCTCTGCCTAGCTGTCAAGTGTGAGTACACTAAATGAAAATAATTTCTTAATCTTTTGAATCTCCCATAATGAACATAATGAGTAAAATGCAGTATTGTTTGATTACAGTTCTGCACGACAACAAGCTGACACACACAGATCTAAAACCAGAGAATATTCTCTTCGTGAACTCAGACTTCACCCTAACATACAACGTAGAGAAGGTGAGCATGTTTTGTTAGCTATAGATTCATCTATTGGACTAAATTGTTCATTGTGGCCCGACTCACACAGTCAGTAGAGCCATGAGACTATTGATCTCAGGGTTGTGATTGGGGTGGGGGGCATGGTGGCGTAGTGATTAGCACGGTAAATTGCCCATTGAGTGTAAGTGTGTCTGTGGTTGTTCGTATATATGTGGCCCTAAGATTGGTTGGGAGCTTGTGCAGGGTTTACCCCGCCTCTCCCCCATGTGAGCTGGGATAGAATGATTGAATGAATGTTTGTTGTGTCTTGTTGTCTGGTTAGAAGAGAGAGGAGCGTAATATCAAGAACACGTCCGTGAGGGTTGTGGATTTCGGCAGTGCTACGTTTGACCACGAGCACCACAGTACGATCGTCTCCACCCGGCATTACCGCGCACCTGAGGTTATTCTTGGTAAGTCTGAAGCTCTGACATACACAGAATACAAGATGTATTATTTATGACCGCTCATAGGGTTGCATATTTTATGTAATGTGTAAGGCAAAGGATTCAATATACCTGTGTAGTGGAACAGTTCAGCTCAGTCTTAATAATCAAAAAGGTATGTTGAATAAAAACTTGTATACAGTCAAACAGGAAAGAACTACAACTGTTTGGGGTGGGGGTTTTTTTTTTGGCTACCATCATAATTTACTTTTGGGCTACTGTCCATAATGTAGTTTGTTTGTAAATGTGTGTCTGTTTAGAATTGGGTTGGAGTCAGCCTTGTGATGTGTGGAGTATTGGCTGTATCCTCTTTGAGTATTATCTTGGCTTCACACTTTTTCAGGTACGATATTCAGATCATAGTGGCCGGTACACAATGTTCACTTTGGGTCTTCATTGTTTCTTCTTTCAGTCACACATGCAGTTCAGACATGATCTTCTTTTACTCTATTCAGCCTAACTTGATCACAGCATTAAATACAAAGGATGACTACATGTAACTTTTGAGACTGATGTGTTATTCTCCCCTCAGTAATGCCCCTCTTCTAATTCCAGACCCATGATAACCGAGAGCACTTGGCTATGATGGAGAGAATACTGGGTCCTGTCCCTTCCAGAATGATCAGGAAAACAAGGTATGGCAACATTCTCTCCAATTTTACAAGCTGTTTTTTTTTTTATTGAAAATAATGAATAAAATGAAAGATGAGATTCTGATTTTGTCTCCTGATCACTTTTTAAATCCTTTTATATTTTCTGCTTCGTGAAGTTTTGTTTTGTAGTTAGAATCTTTCATAAATTCAACAATGCGATTTTCCTTTCAGAAAGCAGAAGTACTTTTACCGTGGACGCCTGGACTGGAATGAGAACTCTTCAGCAGGAAGATATGTTCGAGAAAACTGCAAGCCCTTGCGAGTAAGAGTTTATTAGTAGTAGTAGTAGTAGTAGTATATTTTATTTATATTATACATATAAAAAATAGGGCCAAGGTCTCATGGTACGATGCATATCACAATATTTGGGTAACAAAATATTTTAAGATTTTTAAAAAGTATTTATTTTAAAAAACAAAATATTACGAAACATTTCAAATAACCAAAGGGAATTATCTACAATGAGGTTAATAAGTATTTGATCACTACTTTAAAATCATGGAGGGGTCTAGAATTTTCATAGATTCATTTTCACTGCGAGAGACAGAATCTAAAATCAAAAATAAAACTTTGGAATTTATTTAAGTTCTTTACTTTATTTATTATATAAATTATTTGATCACTTGAGTCAAAATCCTTTGTTACCAATTACAGAGGTCAAACAGTTCCTGTAGTTCTTCACCAGGCTTGTACACTGCAGGAGGGATTTTAGCTCACTCCTCCATAGAGATCTTCTCTAGATCTGTTAAGTTTCGGGCTGTCGACACAGTTTCCCCGTTCAAACAGTTCTACTTTGGTCTCATCTGGCCACAGAACTTTCTCCCATGACTCCTCTGGATCATCCAGATGGTCCCTGGCAAACTTGACATGGGCTGACTTAAGCAGGGGAACCTTCCATGCAATGCATGATTTTAAACCATGAGGTTTTAATATATTACTGATAGGAAACGGTGGTCCCAGCTCTCTTCATGGCATTGACCAGTTCCTCTTGTGTTCTGGGCTGATTCCTCACCATTCTTAGCATCATTGATGCCCCATGAGGAGAGATCTTCTGTGGGGCCCCAGACATCATTAACCTCTTTTATTTTCTGACAATTGCTCCAACAGTTGTTCTTTTTCCACCAAGCTGCTGGGCAATTGCCCCATAGCCCTTTCCAGCTTTGTGAAGGCCTAGAATTTTGCCTCTTGTGTATTTTGATAGCGCTTTGGTTTTGCCAAGTTGCTACTTAGACTTTTGACTGATTGTGGGGTGAACAGGTGGCTTTATGACTGCTAACGACCTCAAGCAGGTGCTGCTAATTTAGAATCATGAGCAGAGTGTAGCTGGACTATTTAAAAGCAAAATAAGAGTCTTTGAGAGTCGGAAATCTAGCTTATAAGCAAGTGATTTTAAATACTGATTTGACACACAGTAATTTACAGATAAATTGTTAAATCGTACAATGTGTTTTTCGGATTTTTAGTGAAAATGGACCTTTTGCTTAAAATTCTAGACCCCTCCATGATTTCTAAGTAGGAGAACTTGCAAAATCACAGGGTGATCAAATACTTATTAACCTCACTGTATATACATGTTTAACACATAAAATTATACAAATTGTGACAACCTTGTGTTTAATATAAAATAAACAATTTATCAAAATATGGGAGAAAAAAAATAAATAAAAACCATATAAGAGGGATGGCTCATGTTCAGGAACTCCACTTATACTTGAAACACTGGTTAAGAGGAAATATTATCTCAATCAGGTCTTTAGTGACTCAGCAACAGTGTGCCAATTACCATGGGTCTAAGAATTACGTCCAAAAATGTAAGAATCCAGCATTTAACAAAGAGGAATATCTCAAAATATTGAAATACACTGCTGTATGTATAATCCCGCTGTGCTGTAAAAATACAACAACTTTAAATCTGGTGACATCCTTATTATCCAGACGAAGAAGTCTTTAATTGTAGAGTTAAAATTAAATTCAGTAATTTGTATTATTAGACATTAGAATATCGATACATTGTGAAAAAAGTATTGTTTGTACATTTATCTACTTCTATTAGTGGGAGTACTTGTTCTACACAATGATTTGATTTGTTCACTGCAAGGTTCTGAGGATGTCTTTAAAGGCTGTAGTGTAATCATTCGAAGGGGCCGGGTTCAAGGACAAACCCCAAAAGTTTGGCTGAGCTGGTTTTGTTTGTGGCATTGTCACAAATTTGCATTACTCACCTTTTGATATATTCTGTCTGTTGTTCAGCGCTACATCTTGTCTGAGGCTGAGGAGCATCACCAGCTGTTTGACCTGATCGAGGCCATGCTGGAGTATGAGCCACAGAAACGTATCACACTGACTGCAGCTGTCAGGCATCAGTTCTTCCAGAGTCCTGTTATTACTAGTGAGCAAACAACAGGAAAGCCCTGGGAAGCCAATCGAGATATTAGCCGGTGACGGCCGTCTTCAACTGCCTTACATTTTTGCACCAAAAAAACCTGTTTTTAAGGGGCTGTGAACAGTCGGTGTGCAACAACACTACGGGTGGGGGGGGGTTTCACCATGTGAAATCGATCTGTTCTTCCCGCAAACTCATTACCCACATAGGTGTAGGGTGGACCGAGTTGTCAGGTTATACTGCTGTGCCAGCTTCAGAGTATTTGAGTGACAGCGGACTCTTAAGCTGGAACCAGTTACAAAGATTGTCCAGACTGTCACCGTACCGTAAGATGTTATTTTAAATAAATCTCAGACACAAAGTCTTCCACACACAAGAATAAGAGGGAAAGTGCTGATGCAAAATACACAGGAGAGACACAACACCTGACCTGTTGTTGTTGCATTTTGAAATGGTGGGGGGAGGTGAAGACACATCGCAGTCCTGTATGTTGTAGCAAAACCTAAGCAAGGTGGGGTCTTTCCTAGACGTTTGGGAACACATGGGGAATCCATTGTAATTGGACTCTGGAATTAATTTTCAATCACTTTTATTAGCATCTGGTGAAGAGATTTTGGCAGGAACACTCCATGATTCTCCATCTGTTTCCTTCAGCAGCTACACCCAGGTTACTGTTTCATGTAGATCTCTGGTTAGTCTGACACACACTGTGTGTTTTTGATTCGTGCTTTTTGTCCATGTACAAGCACAGACACTTGTGCGTGTCGTCATTTTTGCCAGAACAGATTTACAGTATTTATTTAAATCAGCATTTCTTTTGTTTTTATATGAAGCTGAAGGTGTACATCTGTGTATATACAAATATATATGTATCTATGACTGTAAAATAAAGGTTCTGTCTGTCTGCTAAACGTTTGAAGTCTCCACAGCATCGCAGACAGAAAATAGCAGATATCTTGTCAATTGGTTTAGTCTGCATTGTGTTTTTATTAGATTCAGCAGGATTTAATTCCTCATCGAAATCTCTGGCAGTCTAATCTCTGGGGGTTTTTTTTTTGTAAAGATAAACTAAGCAGCTAAGGGTTATGCGGTATGGATGTCCATGAAGGAGTGATCATTATATTTTAATGTTGTAGCACCGTGGTGGTGATGATGGGGCTTTTTACTCATAAAGCAAAAATATCTTAGCCAAAAATGTGTATTCTACTGAGATGGACTGGCGACTTGTCCAGGGTGTACCCCCTGCTTCTCGCCCTATGTGTGCTGGGATAGGCGCAGCAGACCCCCCGTTACCCCGGATTCAGGAATAAGCGGGTAAGAAGATGAATGAATGAATGAAGATGAATGAGGGCACTACCTTTCACTAGCCGTTATTACCCTTTTTGTAGCCATCTGCTCTCGGGGTGAACTTACTAGGATAACCATACCTGGCATGTGGTAATGTGTCAGGACGATTTACCACCACACCAACTAACTTCCCTTACCCCCTGTGCCAAGTCATGCCATGTTAACAGACTGGAAGAGATCAGACCTGTCAGCAGGACAGTTTCTTCTAGAGCAACGTCGACTTACATTTGCCAAGAGTTTCATAGACGTCAGCGTGGATTCCTACCTGTGAGCTCATTTCAGTCAGATTCAATGGCTGCAAGTTTTACACAAGTTTTTATTCTTCCTATTCAGGAAATGCAGTAAACCGTGAAAGGTTCCTCCAGGCACCTGTGAGGCTTCATAAGACACACAATTACACAAAATAGCAAAAAGCTACTTATTCATGTATTCAGATTTATATTCAGTATACATAAATTCAGAATTACAAAGTTTCAATTGTATATTCATATTATGTTAAATTGTATATTTAAATTGTGGGGCTATGGCGACCTGTCCAGGGTGTACCCCTGTCTTTCTGACTATGAGCCAAGATGAATGAATGATGATAGGCAATTGATCAAAACTAATGCTTCAGCATGTCATTTTTCGTTACCTGTCCATATACTGTATGTCCAAATGTGTTTGGAAGAGACACTGCATTCCTCCATCTTTATTCCGTTACACCTGCACCAGCTTGACATTTTTATTTTGCACTTAGGAAGTAATGTGAAGTAAATATCTTCTCTTGATCCAGCAGCTGTTGGTCATCCTCTTGAGCTCCTCACGTGTTTTTGTGTCCTCACGTGTTTACGACTTCCGGTTGTTAACTAATGAGATTATAGAACATTCTGTAGTAGCATTTAAGACTCTGGATGAGACAGAATTGGGAGACAGAACTTGGCACTTGGGAGCCAGCGGGACCGTTTTCCATTTCAATATTAGGCATGTAAAGATATTCACAGTTACATTTTTTTGTTTTAGCTTTAAAACTATAAATAGAACGTAAATAATGTTATATAATGCTGTAAATAATTATATTTGCTTTTGACAGCATGTTTAAATGAATGACTTTTTCTTCTCCGTTCAATAATTCTATAAAAGATGTATTGATTGTTAAAACCGAATTTGTTGGAAGTTGATGGACATTTAAAAAAAAAAAAAAAAAAAATGTAATCTGAACTAAACGAGTGCTTTCCTCCTGCAGTGACTTTAAACTGCAATATGGACGCTATGGTAAAGAAATCTGTGTTCAGCTGTATATCAGGGTTGAAGGATGGCAATGGGAAGAAGGTGGAAGCCGTCAGAAGGAATAGTGTCCCTTGCTGTTACACTCACATTACTTATGACTCGTCTTGGATCCGAGTCTATCAAACAGAACTACACCAGGAAAGGCAAGTAATTGTAGAAAATAAAGTCAATAAATTAAAGCAAAGAAAAGCTTAGCATAAACAACACATCAAAAATGATTGTTGTTTCATCACTTTCTATGGGAACCAACCCATCAACCACCTGCCCATCTCATCCTACCTGTAGGATACCAGATTTTATCCTTTTGCACCTTTAACTTTTTAACATTTGTTTGGACCCTCAGTTATTTTGCTTGTTATTCCAAAATATTTTACCCTGTTGATTTACCCTAGAGGTGAATTTACTACAAACTTTGGACGAGAGCTTCACATCTTCATTCATTCATCATCTTATTCATTCATCATTCCTGAATTCATGGGTCACGGGGGTCTGCTGCGCCTATCCCAGCACACATAGGGCGAGAGGTGGGGTACACCCTGGACGGGTCACCAGTCCATCTCAGGGCAACACATAGACAAACAACCATTCACACACACA
>JAOTRA010000009.1:4473770-4487356 GCA_026260255.1 Pseudolaguvia tuberculata | reverse complement strand
TACACAGAATTTGGTATAGTAAGTTAATAATTCAGACTCAGGCTGTAAGAGTGACATCTGCAATAGTCACATCGGGAGTATTTAATGTCAAGTGGGGATTAAATTTGACTATCCACAATTCAGAACACATGTGATTAGTGGATCCATTTAAGAATCGAGTAAACAATTAGCATTTGCATATATTGGCCTGTTACAGGGTAAATAGTTCAAACAAGATCATTGTATTCGTGTATACAATAACCAACATTTTTTAGTCTAGACAAATTACATCTATGTAATTTAAAAATGTATTATTTAATCTCTGTATTATAAATTGCAGAACAAAATGCAAAGCTTATTTTATTTGTATGGCTTAAAAACCACCCAATGATCTTAAATTGTATAATATTCTTTCCAACAGGGGCTATTAAGGTCATCTGGTGATACACACTAACAGCTCTCTCTGACACTCTCACACACACACATATGGTTGGCCATCCAGTTGGGGGCTCTCCATAGGTATAATGGTTTTATACTGCATTTTCTACCCATTATCCCCAAACTCTATCCATAACAGTTCTGCATTACTGCAAAAAAAAATTGGGGGCCCATTGTGACCTCAATTTTGTTCCCCAGAATCACACAAGTCCCCACATGCATGTGTGTATTCAAGTTTAGGTCTCCACCAGGCTATATAAACCCGTGCACACACACACCCCTACCTGGCTGATGGATCATGTAATGTACCCAGCCTTGGCTCTGTTGAACTCCCAGGTTTCTCCACTCCGTTTCCGACATCAGGTGCGTTTTAGGGACACGCTTAGCGATGTCCTTTGGGAGCATAACGTGCCTAAAAAAAAAACGATCTCTACATCTTTTTCTTTTAAAGTGTAATAAAAAAGTGTCAGCAGTTTATAAACTCTCCCACCTGTACTCGAATTTCTCGTCGTCGTATTTGTCTGAGTAATAGATCTGCTTGTGTGACATGGCGTAACAATTAGTTTATCTAAACAGCAGGAAAGAAATATTGTTAGTCCAATAAACCGGGTAAGTTACACAGTCTGTCACAACATATGGTGTTTTCTGCCTTAATGTTTCGTTAATAATCAAGACTAGGAACTAAGACCTTTATAACGTTTTATAACAGTTCCATTCCGACACTGGGGTGTTTCCCTCCAACGACGATATAATTCCGTTCTGGTATTCAAGACGTGTAAACATAACAGTAAAATACATACCTGGTTTGTTTATAACAAATATCCGCGACCGAGTATTTAGTATTTTGATGATTTGTTTTAAATTAACTCCGCTGTGTCTCTAACGTTCCTCTCTACTCCTGATAACTTTCCCTCTCAGAACAAACCGCCCGCTGCCCAGCGTTCAAATCACCAACTCGCCTCCTTATTGGACAAAACACTCCCGTCGCGAGCACATTCAACCAAAGTCTATTTTGATTGGCTTAAATGATTTCCAGTCTTCCGGTGTCTTCCGGAAGTTTTTTTGGAAAATAGCATACATAAGTTAAGGTTTAAAAATAAACTAATTAATTGAGATTTTTACTTAATTATTTATATATGTCAGGGAAGCTATTTATTTATAACCTAATGCAGTTCGGAAACATTCGGTATTTTCCGTTCCTGAAACCGATAGAGTCGGAATTAGTTACTATGGCAACGCATCGACGCTAAGCTGATGGAAGGGTTATACGGTTTTATTTGTTGGGGTTTTTGTGTATTTTAGCTTTCGGGGTCAAGAATTTTTAATTGTATACATAATGTAATGTATACAACAATGTCATCTTACGCGGAAGAACATGGCTGTTACTGTTAAAGACAATTACAAATATTCATTCATTCATATTCATTCATAATTCGAGGTCACGAGGGTCTGCAGGAGCCTAACCCAGCCGGGGTAAATCGCAGCATATAGATATCCGGGAATTGAACCCGGGACTTTCTTGTTGTGCAGCGACTGCTAACCACAACGCCACAGCGCCGCCCTATAGAATTACAAATCGGAAATTAATATTAAGTATTTACAAGTATACATGCGATTTGTACTTTTATAAATTGGCTTTCTTATGACCTTATTATATTTTATAATATTGCCTTGAGTCTAGTTCCTGTTTTAAATGTCTTGAATGATGAAAATCAACATGCACAGCCCACCAACCCGCACCTTAGAGAATCTACTATCTGAATCGTGTTCTTGTGTCCTGACCTCAAGCTGGGATATTATTATTTTATAACAAGTCAACTAATTGGAAATGAAAAGCATCTAAGTGCATCATACTGACAGAATTTATTGTCAACTTGTCTGCAGTTGGCGAAGTTTCATGTTGTCTGTAGTTTTATGTCATAATCTAACTACTTATATTATTATAAGAATAATACCTAGTCCTTTTGTTTATTTCTCTCTTTTGAGTTAAATGCTGTGCCCAAGCTCTGAGTAGTGTTCTTGGCCTTATTTTCAGACCTGCTTGGAGTGTCATCGTATAGTGGTACTCCAAGTTCAGTGAAAGCTTTTTCAAAGACAAGATCACAAGCACATTCCCTTAATATGGTTTTAAACTGATGACCTCCTCGATTACATCAGCTCATCTTTTACTTTTGGGAGAAAAAAAACCTCCAATCAACAAGATTTTGAAAGTTGTGTGAAAGGTTTTATAACTTTCTCAGATATGTCTGAGTAAATGCATATATTTAGTATTAACAAACTTAGACGTTAGGGCATGGGGTGGTGTAGTGGTTAGCACGGTCACCTCACAGCAAGAAGGTCCTGGGTTCGATTCCCAGGCAAGGGGTCTTTCTGTGCAAAGTTCTACCTGTTCATCTTCTCCCTATGCTTGCATGGATTTTCTTTGAGTACTTTGGCTTCCTCCCACAGTCCCAAGTTGTGTACATTTAGGTTGATTGGTGATTCTAAATTGCCCAATTTTTTGTCTATGTGTGGCCCTGCGAAGGATTAGTGATCTGTCAAGGGTGTACCCCTGCCTCTTGCCCTATTTGCACGGGGATAGGCTCTAGCAGACCTCTGTGACACTTTCAATCTTTTTTTGGATATAGATTCATTAGGACAGGAAATGAGCTATAATCATACAATCCAGTGTAACACAGGTTAAAATTGGTTATACCGTTTCTTGAGTTTTTCCTTGCCAAAGTAGCACTTGTCTTTATTTTTCTTTTTTTTCTTTTGTCTTCTCTGGAGAGCCTCTGTCACCAAAACAAATTCTTAGTATGTGCAAACACACCGGGCAATAAATCTTATCTTAACTTATCTTATCTTCACTGCGGATAAATGTAAGGTTAATTTAAACTTTGGGTCTTTTTCTGTAAAGCTACTTTTTCTGTAAAGCTACTTTGAGAGTAGACAATGGATATATTGTAAAAGTGCAATAAGAAAAATTGTGTAGTATATCATAAACGAACTGCCATGGACAGGATGATTCAACTCCAATTAAGATGATCAAAACAAAACTTTTCAATACGTCATTTTACATATTCTTGGCAATAAAACAGCTTTATTAGACCATAGGAATGTCAATTGAAGTAAACACATCTGTTCATAAATAATTCGTGTAAAAAAATATTGCGCACATGTTTCAAATATCTTATTTTAAGGGGGAAATAGTATATTGTCTGACATCAGATTTTTTTATTATCTGATCTTATATATCTCACCTGGTACAGCGCATGTAACGGAGAAGGCCGCAGCAGGATACGCTATACGGCAGGTCCTGGAAGGGAACAAAACTTACAAATCCATAAGATATGTGTAAAACTAAATTAGCAGGTGAATTAACAAGCTTGGAGTTTGTTTAAGTCATTTCAAATTTAGTTGCCAAATTTAGTACAGAAAATGGTATTAATAACTTGCTAGGTTTGTGTTTAGAATAACGCAATAACTGTGATCTGTCTGGACGTAGCCGACTGATGAGGCGGAAGTTGATGCGCTTCAAGTGGAGTGAGGGAGTCGGGAATCTCAGAGAATCAGGTAAACAAATGCTTGCTTGCTGACGCCAAAACGCACGACGAGCGGTCCTTTTCTTCACAAATCAAGGATTTAACGAACGTGTGTCACGTTGATTGTTGTAAAATGCACGCAACCGCACTTCCACGAGAGAAATGTATTGCATTTTACACCGCAATGGCCTTCGTTTAAATGACCCTTTGCTGGCTCGTGCGGTGGCCAGTCGAGCCTAAAATACACCGTGGCACCGAGCTAGCTGGCTAGCGCAGCTTAGCTTTGCGACGTAGCACAAGGCCAGTGCGTGCTGCAAATGAATAAGGTAGCCGATTAGCTAAAATATTCCATTTAAGGAGATGCTTAATTCACGGGTTAAATAAACTCTCTGCTGGTCATAAATTTTTAAAAAGCGTCTTTGCATTTCCTCTTATCCGCAGTTAGCATAAGAGTCCGCTAGCAGCCAGAGCCAATAGCCGTGTAGTGCTCCGTGCTTTGCGGTTTTGTTCTGTGATTGAACATATTAACCAGCAGAGATTCTTATTCTATATTAAAAACTATATTTAATTCTGAAAAATAAGAAATACTAAAGACACATATGAGAAGCCAGTGTTTTGTCGTCCCCCCCAACCCCCAGCTCTCTGCTTTGTTTTGTACTAGATTGGTATGATAACTAGCTGCTGATTACTGTACAAGCACAACCCGCACTGAGTTATTATTACGTTTGTGGGTGTATGGCGGACACCGTAATGCAAAGTGACCGATATTTTTTTTAAGTAAGTAGCTAAGGGCCTTGCTCAGGGGCCCAACAGTGGTGGCTTGGAAATTGAAACCCATGACCGTCCAACATATTAACCGCACATGTTCTAGAGTTTCAATAATATTGCTATTGTCATTTCTGTATGGACTAAACATTTCATGCATGTTAAGTACCTCAGCAGTGATGAAATCATCTGTAATGTTTTTGTGTTGATGCTTTTCAGATTTGAGTCCACTGTCCTGGCATGGGGGACATGAAGACCCCAGATTTTGATGACTTATTGGCAGCATTTGATATTCCTGATATCGATGCCAAAGAGGCCATTCAGTCAGCACCAGAAGAGGTGGAGGGGCACCAGGGATCAAGCAGTGGGTCTGTTACAAAATCAAGCGACAGCGGTGCTGGCGGCGGTTCCACCCTCAGAGCGCCCAGCCCTGCCACAGATTCACAGAGCGACCCCTCTCTTGTTAGTGTCATTGTAAAGAATCGGGTGCGTAGTGAAGCCTTTGAAGGTGGTGATGTACCAGTATCGGAACCACTCAACCATAATGGATTTGTGTCCTCAGGTGGGGCTGGTCATCTGTCTCAGTCCCGTAACCAGCCGAACGGGGAGCCGTGGTCTCCGTGTGGCCCTAAAGTGACTCCGGAATCCGCAGGGTCAGTGCTTGGATGTGCTAACACCACCAAACAGAATAGCAACATCTTCAACAAACTGAAGCCACTGATGGCACAGGGAACTGGAGAGCCTGTTGGTAGGGCCAGAAGGATGCAGATGCTACAGCAACAGCAGCAGGAAATAGGATTAGAAGGTCCAGACAAAATGAAAAGTGCTGTTGTTCCTGGGGGTTCAAGTGGAGTAGCGTCGCTTTTTTTTCCACCTCCCAAACCATACCTGCCAAATTCCTCCACTGTTCCATCTTCATCACCCTCATCAGCCTCTCCTTCCGTTGGGTCCCGTGTCTCAGGAGCTGTTGCCTCATCACCACTTGCTACAAGTTTGACAGAGCCATTCAATGGCACTCAAGGTCACAGCTCATCAGAATTTAGGCAGATGGACTCAGAGGAGGAAGATTCAGATGCTGATTCTGGAGGGTCTCTGGTCATTCAAGAAAGTCCCGGCTCTCCCACCTCTCCGAAACGGTCTCGTCGACACAAGTCTCCTGCAGAGAGTTCAGAGTCTCCGTCACTTCCACGCTCTGCATCCATGTCCTCAGCTGCTTACCCCAAACCAGGGGATGTTCCCTTGTCCTCACCTGCTTCTCCTCAGGTACAGAACTGGCTTTCTTCATCTGTTCAAACAGGCAATGTTAAGAGCCCATCGCCAGATGAGCGAAATCCTGGACATGTCATTGAGGAACGGGATTCGCCAGAAAGTCCAGAGCCAGAGATGCCCAAAGTTTCAGTAGCAATGCCTGCATCTTCCAAGAAATCTTCCAGCCCAGCACGGATTCCTTGTTCACCTTCGACAGGCCTTCGAGAGCCTAAAGAGGAAGAAGAGGAGATGGAGGTGGCCAAACCAGCGAGCAATGAAAATGGAGACATGATTAATTTAGGTCAAGACAAAGGGGACAAAGATGAAGAAAAAATGGAAGTGCAAGATGAAAATATTTCCACCCTTTGCCACACTAACTCTAATAGCAGTGGAAATACTACAGCTGATGGTAACAAAACCTCCAGGCCTCTTAAAGTCAGAATAAAGACCATTAAAACATCCACTGGAAGCATCACTCGAACAGTAACCCATGTGGCAGGGAAAGGAGCTGCAGGCAAAGGCACAGAAAGTACAAAAGTGCAACCAGAAGGACAGACAGTCGGTGCTACCAAAACCCAAAAAGCCGAACCCTCTGGTCGAATGGTTAAAGGTTCCACCTTGCCAGTGTGCACTTTAGAAGCTAGCAGTGCCATGCTAGCTGCAGCAAGCAAAGCTCAAAACAAAAGTACTCTGTCATCTGACAAGACCAAGGTCTCTGCCACAGCTGTCAGCATTACAAAAGCTGCCAACCTTCCAGCAACACCTACAGTTAGTGGAATTAGTGTACGTAGCACTTCTGGGAGGGCGACCAATGGAGGTACACCTAATATTCACGTACCTTGCAAGCCAGCCTCTATTGTCAACAGCACAGGGGCAGTTATTTCCCGGAGCCAGTCGAGCTTAGTCGAAGCTTTCAACAAGATCCTGAACAGCAAAAACCTACTGCCAAGTTACCGCCCCGATCTCTCTACACCACCACCAACTGAGTGGGGTCTCCCCATGCCTGCAACAGGCTACCGCTGTCTGGAGTGTGGGGATGCCTTCGCTTTGGAGCGCAGTCTGGCCCGTCACTACGATAGGCGCTCCTTAAGAATCGAGGTGACCTGTAACCACTGCGCAAAGCGTCTGGCATTTTTCAATAAGTGCAGCTTGCTTTTGCATGCCAGGGAGCATAAAGAAAGAGGACTGGTTATGCAGTGCTCACACCTGGTCATGAGACCAGTTACTGTTGAGCAGATGATTGGTCAACAGGACACCACTCCAATTGGTATGCAATCTGTTTTCACTGTAGACATTTCAGCCTCTGGAATAAACATTATTTATTTTTATAACTTATAATATGAAAACTATCTATTTCCAGGTATGCTCTCGCCTCCACTTTCTTCTTCTTTGTCAACTCCCTCCAACCAATCGGTAACATCCTCAATCCCTTCCACCCCAAGTCCAATAAAAGAGTCGCCCTCACAAGGCCCTACTGCCTCCCAGACCAGCCCAGCACGGCGTGGGCCTCAGAGCCCTCATGTCCTCATGCCTCTCCCCTGCAAGAAGGGGGAGGTACTTCAGTACAACAATTTTAAATGCCCTGAATGTCAGACTCAGTTCGTAGGCAAGGCTGAGCTTGTCACCCACTTCCAGCAAATCAGAGCAACCCCTAATTCAGTGAGTACTTTACTCTAACATGACCCCTGTGACGCACATGCTAAAATTAATATATATATAAAGCTAATTGTTATGTTGCCCCATTTTTTCATAGACTTGTATGCAGTGTTCCCCACCAATGATGCTTCCTAATGGGTGCAGTGTGTCAGCTCACCAGCGGATTCATAAGCACCGGGCACCACATGTGTGTCCAGAATGTGGTGGGATTGCCCATCAGGCCGGTTTTAAAACTCATCTGGAGGAAGCCTGTCTTCACTTTGCCAGACGCATTGGCTACAGGTCTTAACATTATTCTAGAATGTTTACAAGTAAAAAACATTTTCCCCATTCTCATTGCACTCACACAAGGGATGTTTTTGTTTCTGTTTTTATAGATGCTCCAGCTGTCAGGTGGTCTTCGGTGGCTTGAACTCAATCAAATCCCACATCCAGACTGCTCACTGCGAAGTTTTCCACAAGTGTCCAAATTGTCCAATGGCCTTTAAATCAGCCCCCAGTGCTCAGGCTCATATCAGTACCCAGCATCCCACCCTCAGTGCTGCACAGGCCAAGTATGAGCCAGATAGTATCTTAAATCAGCAAAGTAACAATATTATTGTGATAAAAAATAAACTCGACAAACATTTGTTAATATGTATGATTGATACTTTGTTGAGTATAATTTAGGGTGTCACAGTATATGTTTAAATCTTTTTCATGCTGGTTATTTCTATTGATTGTGTTTCATCACTCTGTACTTTCATGTAGGATGATTTACAAGTGTGTGATGTGCGATACAGTATTTACCCAGAAACCTTTGCTGTATATGCATTTTGACACTCACCTGGCCAAGCAGAAGGTACATGTTTTCAAGTGTCCAGACTGCACCAAGTTATATGCTCAGAAGGGCTCTATGATGGAACACATCAAGGTTAGTGTCCCCAATGAAACTATATTGTTTAATTAATTTCAGTGATGTAAATTGTAATTGCTTGTTTTGTCCTTTTGCTGTTTTGTGTTGGCCATTTTTTGCCTTTTCCTCAAAAGTATCTGGTGTCAATAAAGGCATACAGCGTGGTCTTGGTTCAGTTTTTACTGGGTAGTATCTGTGTTACCTCAAGCAAAGCACACGTTTCGTTTTTTAATCTAGTGTTCATCATATTTACATCCTTATTCTCGCCATCTACTTTAAGTCCACTTCCTTCTTACAGACTGCTCATAGAGGCCTGGCTGGCAAAGTAGAGGCTCCACCCAGTGCCTCGTCTCCTGCCTCTAGTGCAAACCCCACATCAAGAAAGCAAGGACAAGCTGAGGGTGGAGAGGAAGAAGATGATGGAGAGGAGCAGGAAAATGAACAACAAGAGGAGGAGGAAGACAATGATGAGGAGGACCAGCCTAGTTCTCCAGACAGTGGGAGCAGCATGGAGTGGAGATGCAAGGAGTGCAAGACACGATACACTGACCGAGACGATTATATCGACCACATGAAGACTGAGCATGGCACGGTAAAACTCACCTGAATTCATTCATTTATTGTTTGGTTTTGCATCAACGTTTTCTTCTACATCTAAAACTTGACGAATTAGTATGATTCTTTTACTTGGATGTTGTTGAGCAGTGTATTGACGTGCATTTTCACCGTTCCTGTAGTCGATAAAGAAGTTTCCATGTCGGTTGTGTGAGCGCTCTTTTAGCTCAGCCAACAGCCTACGTCGTCACGTCCGTGTCATACATGAGGGTGTCAAGAGAGTCTTCCAATGCCAGTGAGTTAAACGCTTCTTTAATCCACTAAAACGCTGCTGTTCACAAAACTAGTTTGGATAACTTCTCATGCTAAAACGTTTGGTGTAAGAGTTTGTTTCTAATTTCAGATATTGTTCAGAGGGCAAGCGAACGTTCAGCAGTCGTCTGATACTGGAAAAACACATCCGAGTCCGACACGGAATTCGAACTAAACAGACGACAGAGAAGCGGGTACGGAAAAACATTCCAGGTTCAATCAAGCATAAATAGGTGAACAGCTTCTACAGTTTTGGTCCTGGTGTTCAGAAGATAAATGGCTTTTTTTACTCAGTATGGGAAAAAGGAACCCTGTATTTTTAAGACACTGATGCTGTGTCTAACTGGTGCTAAAGTTAAGCACCTGATCATTAAGTTGCAGCAATCATTGGTTATGTCATCAATTATGTTTTCAATTAGGTTGCACGTTGTATAATAAATGTTGTAGAATGTTGTGTATTGTCAGAATACCACCAACAGAAAACGTTCAGCACCAGGAGATGGAGCAGGAAGCTCCTCTGAGGTGGACTACGATGGAGGTGCTCACTCTGTGGGAGCAGGGGCTGACATGCCAGATCATGGAGGGGACGAAACAACGAGTCCGGCCAAACGAACACGCTCGTGCGAGAAGGAAGAAGAACCCGAAGAAGAAGAAGGAGGATTCCGTTGTGCGCCATGTGGCTTTAGCACTCTGGACCGGGTCGAGTTCCAGCAGCATATTCTGAAGCATCGTGACAGCGAGTCAGCATCACAGCAGTGTGTGCAGTGTGGGGCCTGTTTCGCCTCAGCTGCCTCACTTAGCCGTCACCGCTTTATCACACACAAATTAAGGCAGGATCAACAGGACAGCAGTCAGACATCAAACACACCCAAACCTGGAGAAGAGGAGAAAGGTGAGGAAGAGGGTGAGGGGAGCATGAGCTGCAGAGTGTGCGGACGCCATTTTGACAAGGCCTCAGACCTGAACACACACTTCCGCACACATGGCATGGCCTTCATCAGCGCACACAAGACTGATAAGGTTGTGTAAGGAAGAGGACAAAGAAATCCAATGAATTTGGTAGGAAAAGAAGGTGAACAGTCTACTATTCAGGTGAATAGGCAGGTGCTCTGATGTCCAGCTTCACACCATTCATGTAAACATTTTATTGTTTAACACAGTTAAAAGCTGCTAAAGAAAATTGTTAATGGTGTTGAAAAGTGTAAAAACACTAATACAGTCAGGCATTTTACTTCTTGTCCTAATCAGTCTAATATTGTTAGTGAAAAGAACATGTATACTGTGGGGAAATTATTTCATCTTATTCCATCAAATAAAATATAAATTAGTCCAAACTCCTGTCCCCAGCCATACAATTGATCACTTTTTCTACATTAATATCTAATTCCAAGATGATGTTTACATCCGGGTCACAGAGGTGTTCACCTCTTCGAGATCAAGCACTAAGATTAGAGCTGCTCACATACATCACATTGTCGACTCCAGATCCTGAATTAGCCTAATTCTCAATAAAGCATTAAACACTACACGAGGGTGCTAATGAAGCTGTATTCTTGTTTGTATAAAAAGACTGAGTTGTAGTAATGGTATTGTATCAGCATTGTATTATTGATATTTATTTATATGAATTTTTGTAACTGTTGAATTTTTTTTTTTTTTTTTGCGCCAAGACAAATTGTGATTTTAAAAGCCTGTGGATAGAAAAGCTCCTGAGGTAAGATGTGTTCAATGGTTTAATAGTCAACTTTTTTAATGGTTTAAAACATGTCACTCAGCCGAAACTGCAGAAAGACGATTTGTAGAAATGCAGCATGTTTCAAATTTGCTCTGTTTCTGTGTAGAAAGTGTGGAAGTCTTTTGTATGGTTTTTTTTTTCCCTTAACTGATTTCACATACTCCTACTGTTTCAATGTCATTTATGCCTGAGGAGCTGGGTGTATTTTTTACAAATTTATTGTAATTAGAAAGCAGATGTTGAGTGTAATGAAACGCTGAAATGTCACACCAATATAATTGTTTGGTTTCTTTATAAACTGGTCCTTTTTTTTCCGATCAGAAGTGTCTATGCTCGTTCAATGCCATGTTTTTATCAACTGTTTTTATCAATTTGTGTGTGTGTGATCTTGTGAGACATCTGAATGTGAGAAAAGTGTTTAAGTTTTGTCTTGTGTGTCCTGTACACAAGGGTAAATATCCGTCATCTGCCTGCTTCACTGCCATCCAGTTTGAGTCATTTCTACTTTATTGGATTTGAATAAAGTGGCAAATTCTTACAATGGAGCGATTGTCTATGTTTAAAAAAAAAAAAAAAAGTACAGGATTGCCAATCGATACAAGAGTAAAAAAAACTACTTCATGTATAAATGTACACAGTCAAACACAGGCTGTATTTCATTGCTTACTGTTCAGGGAAATATGTACATTAAACAGTGGTGTGAAACCTGAGGATCTGCTGGGGTATTTGCTCAGGTGATGAAAGGTGAGTGCAAACAGCTGAAGGAAGGAAGGGAACTGGCAGATGAGCCACAAACAATTATGTTTGGCGGGTCGTGCATTAGTTATGTTGAAGACTTTTTAAATGATCTAAATTTAAGAACTTTAGTTTTACTTTGTACGGCAGAGAGAAATCCGACTCGGAGTGATTCCTTTTCTGGGAGATAATGAAAAGTCTATCCTATACTTCATATCACTAGCAAACATTTTTTAGTTACAGTTTTGGCATACATTCTTATCCAGAGCAACTTAACATTTGGTCTTTTATTTTTTTTTTACAACTGAGCAATTGTAGCTTAAGGGCCTACATTGGTCAGATGGTGGAGGTGGGAATCGAACTCCGTTCTTTCTGGTATTAGTCTAACACCTTAACCACTAGGCTACCACTTCCACGTTTCAGTGTACAGGCACTCCGGTTTCCCCTCACTGTCCGAAACAATGTACATTAGGTAGATTGGTGATTGTAAATTGGCTATAGGATTGTGGGTGGTTGTTTGTCTTGTGTGGCTCTGTAATGTGCACTGGGATCGGGTCCAGCAGACCCTGTGACCCAGAATTAGTAAATAAGCCATTATAGGGTGATTGTTTGTATACACACAGCCAAGACACATTTCAGCAACAATTTGATGGCGTGCATGTAGACTGGGATAAGATGAGTAAACAATTTTATTGATTTTTTTGATCAGACCATAAAAAGGCTTTGTTTACTTTAGTTTGCAATAATACACTTCAATAAACCAATTTGTATTCTTATTTATGCCTTTGACAATTTTATATTATTTTGAAAATAAACTAAATTAAACGGGTATATTAGGTTGAACAGGAGATTTTGCAGTATGCTGCCGTCTTGTTTTCACCGAATAGTGCTTTTTTGTGGTTTTCGGTTCCTGAGGGTTCTCGGTTGGGCTGGTAGATTCTTGTTCAGGATGATGATTTGCAATCAGCAGTACATATAGCAAAGAGCCCAAAATGGCACCGATACATGGGGCCACAACGGGGATCCACCACCAGCTAGCTCCGGCTCTGTCACAGAGAAAAGACCATCTTACCAACAGCCGTTCCATTATTTCCCTTAATGCACTTAATTATTAACAGAGTAAAAATTTTGTAAATCTCCCTTTTGCTTGATAAAAAGAAACAATTAAGAAGACTGTATGTATTTCAATATATTCTTTTTACTGCACCAACAAGGCTGCATCCACAAGGCACTGTGGATGACAACAATTCCCACTCCTGCGGTCTGGGAAAAGGTTCCGGAGCATTCAGACTCTCACAACCAGCTTGTTGTCTGTGTTACACTTGAATTGTCTGAATGTAGCACCATGGTCTGGTTTTACTGTACACTGACTGCACAGTCTCCTATGGTTAAAATGACAAAAATCTTTGATATACTAAAACTGTTTACAAGGTGAAGGTGATTTTGTATTTTATCTCTCTCCGTCTTTCTCTCTTCCTCTCTTCTGTGGTTCTGTCTGTCTCTCTCCCTCTCTTCTGTGAACCTCTGCCTAACTCACTCTCTCCTGTGATTCTCAGTCCGTCTGTCTGTCTCCCTCTCTTCTGTGTTTCTTAGTCTGTGTGTCTCTCTCCCTCTCTTCTGTGTTTCTTAGTCTGTGTGTCTCTCTCCCTCTCTTCTGTGTTTCTCTGTCTGTCGCTCTCTCTTCTGTGTTTCTTAGTCAGTGTGTCTCTCTCCCTCTCTTCTGTATTTGTGTCTCTCTCATGTG
>JAOTRA010000009.1:4458562-4473670 GCA_026260255.1 Pseudolaguvia tuberculata | reverse complement strand
GTAGTTGGGGTGAAAGAGGCAGATGTAGAAGACAGGGTAGTGTGGAGAAGAGCGATCCGCTGTGGCGACCCCTAACGAGACCAGCCGAAAGGAGAAGAAGAAGAAGATACTCATCAACCCATCAATGAATTATTAAATTATTAATAGATGTTCAGAACAAATTCACTTAAGTATTATCGTATAAAATAATGTTCACATCTACATTGTAGATCATTGGGTAAGTGCTGCTGACTCTCTCCTTTCCAGATGTTCAGTATGGCACACTCAAGGACCTCAAACCCAACAAATGTAGATGTCATTAGAAGGAGGCTGTAAGGCTTAACATCTTAACAAGTGAGCTTTTAATTCAACTGGTTATGTTTATACTTTAACTACATAAGCTCAAAGTTCAGGTGGGAAAAAAGTAAAATAAAATGCAAAGTAAATGTAAATTTTATTGTTTTAATATTCATTTCTTAAACTTTCTTAGGATCCCTTCATTATATATACACTTTACTTAAATACATTCAACCACAGAAATGTGATGAAACATGACTAGATTTATTCAATAATTATTAATCAGCTAATATGGATGAGGAGAAACAGCATTAAAAAAAGGTTGTGGAAGTCACCCTCTTTATGTCTGTATCTCCTGCTCAGCGCTTTAGTGCTCTTTTTTCATCTGAAGCCACGGAATAACTTGGAGAACATGAACAAGAACACTCATCTTGCATATCGGAGAAAAGCTCAGAAGCACCTGGGAACATGAAGCAAATTTTAGAAGATATACCAGAGTGTGTGAGATGATTTAGCTTAATATTTAGAGTTACAGTAACCGGAAGACACACTAAACAGCTGTTTTAAATGTGAAGTAAACTTGTTCTGAAAACACTGCGAGATAAACACTGTACTGTCCCTGTGAGATTGGATGAATGCTGTTTACGTGCCACTGTGACTAAACTAACCTCCTGCACGAGAAGCAGGATCATCAGGTTGACCTTCCTGAACGGGTCACTGTGGTCTCCTCATTACCCTGACCGTCTCGGACTGTACGCCTCTCCTCTACTGTCTACACAGACACATACACACAAACATTTTGTTTTAACACCAGGAATCTCACACTCCAGATTAAAGCTGCACAATATTGGGAAACAAAACCATATTGTGATATTTTGTTTCACTATGATATATATTGCGATATTAAAAATTTCACAGGATGACTGGAATAGATGGATTGTGTTAATAATGGTAAGTAAAACATAATACACAAATATTAATTATCAGTAAATAATTGTCCACATTAGTTTTTCCCCCCAATTCAAATCATTCATTCATCTTCTTACCCACCTATTCCTGAATCTGAGGTCACGGGGGTCTGCTGCGCCTATCCCAGCACACATAAGGCAAGAGGCGGGGGGTACACCTTGGACGGGTCGCCAGTTCATCTCAGAGCAACACATAGATAAACCACCATTCACTCCTATGGACAATTTTAAAAATCACCAATCCACCTAATCTTCATGTTTTTGGACTGTGGGAGGAAACCCACGCAAGCACGGGGAGACAGAAAGATCCTGGCCCGGGATTCGAACGTGAGGCGACTGTGCTATCCATTACGCCACCGCGCCGCCCCAATTCAATCATTACTTTTATATTATGTAGCCCGTTCCTGTCTCCCACACAATCTGACCAATCAGCCAATCAGAATCAAGAATTAATCTGTCTTTGGTGTAGTTGATGGTCCTTGTGTTTTAGAGGCAGGACATGTTCAGATCCTCAAGCACCTCAGAGGGACATAGTGGAGTTCAGTATCACTCACCCCATCAGGTTTAACCACTTTGGTGACTGTTACAGATGTGAAGAACGATTGTGTCCCTGGCTGAGATGGAGCCGGCGTTAAGATCTGCTCCAGTCCACCTAAAGACACCTGAGAATCTAGATCTGGAAAAGAAGGAAGCAGAAAATCTAAAAAAATGTTTAATGTAAACGCTCAACTGGATAATTTTAATAAGAATGATCCCAGTCTGATAGACAAGTAAATGAACATGTAAACCGGCACTACGATTCAATCTTTATAAATTTAGAGGATTAGAACAATACTGGCTTCGACTGATTCAGTCCGCTGAAATTCATTCAGTCAGTCAACTTCTTACCCGCTTATTCCCTAATTTGGGGTCACAGGGGTCTGCTGGAGCCTACCCCAGCTCACATAGGATGAAAAGAAGGGGTACACTCTGGACAGCACGCCAGTCCATTGCAGGGCCACACATACACGAACAACCACTCACACCAACATTCACTCCTATGGATAATTTAGAACCATCAATCAACCTAATGTACTTGTTTTTGGACCGGAAAACCAGGAAGAAACCCACACAAGCACAGGGAGAACATACAAACACCGCACAGAAAGACCCGGGAATCGAACCCTGAACCTTCTTGCTGTGTGGCGACGGTGCTAACCACTACACCAACGCACCGCCCTAATGAAATTTGTATTTAAAAATTAGGTAAATCTGTTCAGTCTGGCAAAAATTGGTTGGATCTAGCAAAACCGGGTAACACTGGCTACAGTCATTTGCACTTGGAAATGCACATGCACATTTTAGCAAAGCGATAATTGTATAAATTGTGCATCCCTAGTTAAGAGTGTTGTGTTGCTATTAAAAGCATGCGAGTGCATAAGTATGTGCTTACCTGATTAATCTGTTCTAATAAACTAAAAATGTCTGAAAAGTCACACAGAAACTTAGTGTATATAAATGTCATTCACCTCCATCTTCTTTTTTTTCTTCCTTCCTTTGTCTTGGTCGGTCACTCCAAATGTTTTCAAACTGAAATAAACAAGCACATGTGGCTGGGTATTTATATCTCTCCGTTAAAACCTGGATAAGATGTGTTAAAAACAACACATGTTAAAAACATGTATCGGCAAATACATGTTAATGTTGCCATGAAATAAATACATTTTAAACTAATTGACCTTTACGACTCAGATAGTAAAACTGACTAGTGAGATGTCAGAAGATAAGTGGGAAGTGGTGGCTTAGTGGTTAAGATGTTGGACTGATATCAAAAAGACCGGGATTCAATTCCCACCTCCACCAAGCAACCACTGTGGGCTCCTTAACCTCCAATTGCTCAGAAGATAAAAATGCATGTGGCTCTAGATCTGCCAAATGCTGTAAATGTAAATGAATGAATGAATCAAGATGTCATTCCACTGTATGAATGAGTGTTCCTATGAGTTGCTTATGACCCTTATGAAAGTCAATCCTGTTTCTGTTACATAGTAAAATAATGTCTATTTATTTATTCTATATCAGCACCAAGCCTATTTTCATGGGAATCGTACACTCATACTTCTCTCTTATTAACCTAATACATGTGGAGGAAACTGGAGTAAGCCCACAAAAACAGGAAGGACATTCAAATTCTGCACAGAAATACCCCTGTCAAGGAATCAAACCCGGGACCTTCTTGCTGTGAGGTGACACAATGTAAAATTTACAGGTTTTACTTTTAAAGAAAACAAAAAAATAAAATAAAATAAAAAAAAGGGGGGAGGGGGGGGGGTCGTCGCTGCAGAAAACATATTACTACAATGGTTCCAATTCTGGAAATATAAAAACCAGGAAATTCTTGTGTTAAAATTAAGTTTGTGCAAAAAGATAGACAGATGATTTTGGCTCACCCGGGAAAACGGTGTATAGTGACGGAATGGGCTCCTGGGTGTACTGGGACCAGCAGGTGATGAAGGATCTCTTGGTGCTACAGCAGGGGAATCGTCTGGGTTTTTTAACATGATGTCTCGGAGAGAGTTGCCTTGTCTTCCTGTATTCCTGCTGCCTCCTTCTGCTGGGTTCTGAGGTGGAGCCTCAATACTAGGCAACTCTGAGAGAAAAAAGAAACCAGGCCAAAAACACTGAGTACTTCATCAGGTAACACTGCAGTTTCATCAGAAGTTGAACTCATGTTTAAACTTCTGATGCTTTATATTGAACTTCCACTCCTATTTTCAACATACCAGAGTCCAACATAAACACCAAGACACATACAATTTGGCACCAAGACAACATAACAACTCAAATGTAAAGCTGAATGTCTGAAGGCTTTAAATGAGGAAAAAAAGGTCTAAGCTTCCTTCTCAATAGATCATTTAGAAATGGACACCAAAGCACAGTATTATCAGTATTGATAAGTGATACAGAGCTGATCAATGAGATAAGAAAAGATGATGCTCACCACAACCAAAGGAGCCAATACTGGCTAATATATCCTCCATATCCTGGAAGATTCTACCAAACAGCTGAGGCTCCTGAATGCGCATTCCATTTGGCCCAAAACTGAAACCAAATCGGAGTCCATCGTCAAAGTGATCGTGACCAAATACATCGTCCATTTCCTCATCAAGCTCGTCGTCTTCACGTGTCAACCCATCAAAGAAGGGCTCCCTGCTAGAAGAGGCTCAAAGTTACTCCTGAAAGCACTGAGATAATGAGTTTGAGATGAACGTGTTTGTGTGTTTAACTGAATCAAACATCATCCTTTCTTCATTGGCAAACAACAAGATCTGTGACATTCATCTTCTTACCTGCTTATTCTCTACGTCGGGGTCATAAGGGTCTGCTGGAGCCTTTTCGAGCACACATAGGGCGAGAACAGGGGTACACCCTGGTCTCCTGGTGTACCCGAGCCCATTACAGGGCCACAAACAACCCCTCACATTCACATTCTCTCCTATGAGCAATTTAGAATCACCAATCAACCTAATATACATGTTTTTGGACTGTGGGAGGAAACTGAAGTACCCAGAGGAGTCCCACACAAGCGCAGGGAGGTGACCGTGCTAAACACTACACCACCACTCTGCCCCTGTGACATATAATTACAAACAAAATCCTGTAGCTGCTTTACATTCCAGCTCGAAACAGCTTGACACTCTGGCATTTATTTAACCGCGGAAAGGCTGATTTCTGTGTCCTGAGTAACAGAGTATCATTGAAGACAAAAAAAGAAGGGATAGACTGGAGAGGACATTCTATATTCTTTTTTAAATCCCCAATTTAGGAAATTGTCCATTTCCTATATTTCACATGCAGGTTTAGGACTTTTATGTGAACTTTAATGTTGAAGCAGATTAAGACAAATAGGCTCTATTAATAAACTCGTAGTAGCAACGTGGTTAGTACAGTGCCTCACAACAAGAAGGTTCCAGGTTCAATCCCCTAGCTGGGGTATTTGTGTTTGCAAGTTCTCCCTGTGCTTATGTGGGTTTCCATCAAGTACTCTGGTTTCCTCCCACAGTCCAAAAACATGTACATTAGGTTGATTGGTGAGTCTAAATTGCCCATAGTTAATGTGTGTTTGTCCACGTATGCCCTGTGATGGACTGGCGACCTGTCCAGGGTGTACCCCTGCCTCTAGCCCTATGTGCACAGTGATAGACATCAACAGACACCTGTAACCTCTAGTTAGGGAATAAGCGGTTGCGTAATGAATGAATGAATGAATGAATGAATGAAAGTTGGATCCTCTGGGTGGCAAAAGTTGCTATTTAAAATTCTGACCACAAGATGGCACTAGTAATCACTATTGTTTATATTACAGTCACAACAGAGGTTAAGAAATGAAAGTATTTTAAAAGAGTAGTTTTAGTAAATAATAATTAATTGTATAATAATAATTATTATTAATCTTACTTATTAGTCTATCTTTACTATTTAACATAAAATACTTGTGTTGAATTCTCATGGTTTAGAAAAGCCAACTGATTTTTAGTGTCCACACGCTGTTTAATAAAGGACTCACCTCCGGTCACCGCCAGGATGGCGGCCTCTTGGAACCCCGAAAAATCCACGGAAGAGGTCAAAGACACTCATTTATCATTGAATATATTGAAGCGTCACCATGCAGCCAGAAACCGCAGAACTGAAACGCAAGTAAAGCGGACAACGTCGACAGCAAAGAGGAGCCGACTATTCAGCGCTTTGGAGGAGGGGGAATCAGAGAATATTTTAAATCATGTCATCAAATTAAAACGTTTTATAATGAATTAGTTTTACTACTAAATGTAGTAAGAAAAAATAACTGAGCAAATATAAACACAAAACGTATCAGCATTACGATGGTTCAGCCCTATGAAAAAATCCACATACCTCCCCCCCCCCGACTTCCAGGAAACGTGGAACCTTCTCAAATCAACACGACAATTCAAGGCATAAAGTTAAAGCGGACACGTTTTATCATAAAAATAAACATTAGTTATAATCATAGTAAGTCAATATTGTGACATGAATCATTATTAATTATATTTTGACGCGGACTTGTTGCTAACTAAAACACAAAAAAGCCCGTGTTTTTTTTTATCGGAAATGACGTCATTACTATATTCCTGTTTAACTTGTACGTCGAGTAAAACAAAATAAATTCCAACGCTGTTTATGTCGTACATGTTTATATAGTATAAAACCTATAGTGAAATACTTTACTTCGCATCGCTATAATACTGCCCCCCTGGAGCAGGAAGGACTAAGAGACCAAACAGTGGCGGACTTGGTGGAGGTGCTGGGGCTTGAACCCCATGACTTCCTGGTTTTCCATGGCGGTGGTGGGATTGAACTTCCTTGTCTTCCTAGCAACAATGTAGCGTGTGACAATTTGAGCCACCACTGCACCACCAAATTGATAAAGTGGAAAGTGGTAGCCTAGTGGTCAATATCAGAAAGACCGGGGTACCCACCTCTACCAAGCAACTACTGTGTCACCTGGAGCAAGACCCTTCACCCACACTTGGTCAGTTATAAAAAAATATTATGGATAAGAGCGTTCCCCAAATGCTAAAGTGTAACTGTATAAGCCGGGATCTGAGAAATATAACTGAACATCCGGTCCTTCGAACAGCATCGACTGGTCATTCATTCATTCATCTTACTTATTCCCTAATTCTGGGCCACGGAGGTTTGGACAGTCCATCCCTGGGCCACACATAGACAATCAACCACACACACATTCACTCCTATGGGCAATTCAGACTCACCAATTTACCTAATGTACATGTTTTTGGACTGGGGGGGGGGGGGAGATCCACGTGTGTGTGTGTGTGTGTGAGAGGCAATTGTGTATAGTTTTTTTTTGTTTATTGGCCATTACTGTATTATACTAGACAATAAACCGAAACTTGTTTAAACCCTTTGTTTTTACAAACAAATTGATATATAAACAAATACACCAACCTAAAACCTTTTAATGTGCAAAAGACCAGGTCGAAAACGATGATAATTTATCTATCTGGCAACACGATAGGTTCCACGCCAGGCTATTAATGTCATGCGCTTATTTGTGATTGACTTTTCACTATTTATAAAAACATCTGGATTTTATTTTAATAAACTTTTACTAGTATTTGTATTTGTATAATACCTGACATGCCCTGCACTCCTACCAAAAATCTAAAACTCCTTTATTTTTATTAGCCAAGAAGGTGTCTGACATGTACATCAACCAATCACAGATCGTAAAAACAATGAATGTAAATGTTGATGTTCTGTTCAATGTAAAACCCAAGCAGAACAATGATCTGACAGTCCAAGATTGAAACTGATTATATGCACACTTCTCTTCCATACTTAAATTCCGCTCATCAAATCACTGTTATACATCAACAACCAAGAAGAAAGGCCTCAGGTTCCACTCACAATTCTGCACATCCACACAAGCTGTATGCATGTAGTGTCTTTACATCACCTTATCACACTAACAGCAGAACAGTACTAGTGATAGTGCATATGGCCACTAAAAGAATAATAAATAAATAATACTAATAATGAAGTTATCCTGCTGGGTTAGTACAGTTTGTCTCTGTTAAATCAGTGAGGAATCCAATTTTAAAATATATATTATTTCAAATTCCATAAACAATACTGGTGTGTTGTAATATTTACGGCTGCATGCACTAAGATGTGTGGAAACAATGATGAGAGAACTTAAAGTTAATAAAAGTAACATTCATTTAACGATCAGAAAAGCCAATATTTTGATTATTTCTAATATTTACAACACGGTTCAAAATTAATCATTTAGTTCTCTACTACTATAAAAAAAATACAAAAGTTATCTTCATCTAGTTGTTAAATATCAATACAGCAAACAGTCAGGGGTTAAATGATATTTTAATTGCAATAATTAAGTTTTCACACATACCCCAGCTGATCCAGTTCAACTTTTATCACGCGTGCGCACACACACACACACCAGAAAGCACAAGACATCAGAGTGTTTTCTTAAAAAAGACATTCACATCCAAAATGATGAGAATGTCTTTTTCTTGTTTATTTACTTATTTATATATATATATATATATATATTACAAAATAAAAAAAAATATGAAACAAATGTTAGGTCTATGTGTAAAGGATCGAGGAGGGGAAAGCCATCGAACAAACTTTGGACTACAGTACTTGTGTTTCTATATATCTGTATATATATGTACAGGACAATTTTCCATTAAATTTTTTTTTTTTTTTTTTTTTTTTTTTTAAACGCACAGTACAAAAAGAAAGCCACTTACGAGAGGATAAACAAAAACAAAACAAAAAATCTATCCGTTCATATTTTTCTAAACAGAAAAAAAAAATTCAATAAAATATGCGAAAGGGAGCAGAACATTGCCACATTTAAATGTCTGATGAAGGAAACGGTGCAATACAATGAAATACACGCCAACCTCTCAAATATAAGCAGACGGACAGCCGTAACTCAAATGTCGTGCCAAAATAAGCGTAAACACATGCCCCCCTTTCATAGGAGGGGGAAACCCTTTTGTTAAATCGAAAGAATATGGATAAGCACCTAAAAAAAAAAAAAACAGCATCCTCTTCATCAACCAAGCCTGTACAATCATTTTAGAATAATTGAAAACAAAAGTCCATTTACACTTAACACAGACTCATGAGAAACAAAAGGGGTTCTAGAAAAATCACATTCCCAAACACCTGGACGTCAGTCATATTTTTGTGCCCTCATTTATAACTTTGAGATATATATATATATATTTTTATTTTTTTTTCGGCTTAAATCAAGCAGGGTGCAAAACTAGGAGCAGAAGACTTTTTGACTTTTTCCCCAAGGACCAGAAACCTAACTTCTCTTCCACCGGTTAGAAAAACACTCTTAGAAAATAGCTCAGTGTTACATACGTGATGAAAGAATGAAAGGAGAGGAGACAGGTTAATTACTAAAACTCAATACAAACTGCAAACAGTTGAGAGCTGAGAGTTTAACTCCTGCCCCTGTCATCACTCCTCTTGCACACACACATCTACCGCTTTGGTAAAGTACCATCACGACTACAGAGGAGTCCTGTAGAGCAAACGGACAGAAAGTAGTGAAAGAATGATGATGCAGACGTTTAGGGTGGAAGAGAAGGGCCTCCTTACATTTCAGCCTTTTTTTGTAGAGCAGATTGGAAACGGCAGCAACTTAATTGCCCCCCCAGTTGTAGCTGTTGTAGGTCGACTTGTTGATCTGCGACTTCTGCTGAATAGAAGCGTTTTGACTTCGCTGTCCGGAGCCGGTCTTAAAAAAGAAGCAGCACAGCAGCAGACAGTCAGTGAAAACAACTTTTCACAATTTATCTGTATAAGCAAAAAATATCCATTTTTAATGTTTAGACATTTTTAATGTCAGTTGGACTCGGGTGTCTAAACAATCAGCGAAAATTAACACCAGTGTTTGTCAAACAGCTTTCAAGTTTCTACAGTAGACCGCAACACTGGTATCAGTTGACTGGGACGGTGGCTGCTGCTCACCTGGGCGTCCTGTTGTAGATGGTGGTGAAGCATCTGTGAATGGGGCTGCTGATGAGGTGTGAGGATGTGCATGAATGGTGCTGGGGCATACGGTGCAGCAGCTGGGGGGTTTATGGGGCCGCCACCGCCCAATGCTGACGGCACACTGAACGATGCACCGGCAGCTGCAGCCGCATGATAACCCTGCTTCTCAAAGGACTGAAAGAGCACAAAATTAAAAATAATTCCCAGCATATAAACACTAAAGGTTATTAGCATAAGCACTCACCTGTGTCTTCGTGTAAACAGACCCTGAAATGTCAGGGACACCCGTGTTGCTGGAGGTAACAGAAACTCCTGTAAGGAAAAAGGCAGAAATAAATGATTGGAGAAACGAGATTACTGAACAGCAATGTTCCCGCTAATTTTCATGTGTCTGGGCATACAAACAAGCTTCCTGTGCACACCGAGGACCACTGAGAGCAATGTCAGATGTGCACACAGTGGCAATGCATTAGTATCACACTTGTTCAAAACCTTGGATCATAGCAAGTTACATGGTTTATTAAAAAAATTAATTTAAAAAAAATTAAAATTACAGCACCAATTTTCATTAGATTACTTTTAATACAAGTGATTTGGCCCAGTCAAAATGAAAAAGACAAAAATGCTGTTATTCATGAGAATATGTGTTATATGCGAGAGTCCTGCTTTGGCCTGTTTCCGGAATAAATGAGACATACACCTTTCACACAGAACATTTTGTTCACATTAAAACATTTTGCACAATGACACAATGAAAGCTGTTGCTTGGGATACACTATAAATTCCTGTAACTCTGTCTGTAACACATTTAATTACTGCGTGTTTTATTAGCATTTCTACTACCCATCAATTATCTAGTAGTAACAGCATTAAATAATTAATATCCATAAATAAAAAATGTCACTAGAATATGCATAAATCTAACTTAAATTTTACTTTATTTTTCACGTTTTTCTTCTTTCGGCGCGTATCGGCAGTGCACATATGCAGCACAGTCAATGCTCTGATTGGCTGCGTATCGTAAGTGAATCTTATCGTATCATTGGCTGAACACCCAATACCCATTGAGTTAAAATCCAAAATGGTACAGAAAACTATTATTGATTTAATAAATTAAATTGAATTTTATATTATGCGCTGCACAGATTTTCTCGTGCGCTGAGGGATCATTGCTAAAGTCATTTTCACTTGGATGAGAGAAAGTACAACAAAGACTAATTTGCTGTACAAGGAAAACAAATCTAATTAGAGACTTTAACTCCTTATTTTTTTCAATTAATTTATTACATTGTCATTCCATCATAGATATGAGGAGCAAAATATTATGCACTTGGTAAGGTCTAAAGATTATATAAATAACGTAAAAACCAAAAACAAACAAGACTATTAATAGAAACAATATAAACACAATGTACCTGCGATCCTGTTAAAATGTAGACCGATAAATTCTAAAATGATTAAAACATGCATTAAGCAGCATTGAAGATCAGGATTATTTTTATTAAGACAGCAGCGGGACAGTATTTACAATGCAAACAACGTCCAGGTAGAAACTGTCTTATAGCCTCTTAATCCTTGTCCAGATTGTATGCAGCCTGTTACCACACAGTTCATGTGCAGGGTGGATGGTGTGTCATGATGCAGAGAGCCTTTATCTCTTGATCTAAATGCGTACATTTCTGACAGGGATAGGGAACTACAGCAGATAAATACGCAGAAAAAGCAGTCTTACTCAAGATGTAGCAAAACCTGATGTAAAGCCGTGGTATGGTATCTTCAGTAGAGGGGCCTTCCTGTCTAATGGTCAGGAGCATCTCTGTTGTGTTACGACTTGATTTAAATTTTAATGTTGCTTTTAAAAGGTAAATGTATTTAATTATCATCCAAGTAAACATTAAATTATAAATTGACACTGCTGTGTAGTCATAAGTCAACTCTAGTACATCTGGATTTCATTTATCCGAATCATACTTTACAGAACCTCTTCCAAGTTTAACTGTAGCACCCTACCCAAGTATTATTCCATTTCAGGTGCAATAGAACATTAAAGGTTTGTATTAAAGTAATAGGCGCCCTCAAACTAGCAAACAAACTGTAGAGACTATAGTAAAAAGTTCATATTCAGGGTAGTGCGTGGACCATAAGACCTGCGTCAAATTCAGTGTTGTGGACAGATCTGTTGCTCAGGCCAGTCTCATTTATATACCCACATATATTCCATTAAATTATGCTCAAGGTCACTTGACAAGGTCTGTGTGAAACTCCTCAATGAGCTGTAGTTGGCATGCGGACAATGCATTACACCTGATGTAGATATTTAACACATGGTGTTGCTGGGTATCAAACAATCTACCAGTTACAACCTATAATTTAATTTTCTCTTCGTCTCTACTAATTGTTTTTAGTAAAAATTGTCTGGTTTTTAAGTTAATAAAAATACTGATAATAAATCAGTATAGCAACAATCATTATGATACAATAATAGACTGCTGATGTTTAGGGAATGTAATGACTAATGCGCTCTCTCACCAAACTAGTTCTGCACTGTCATGGCCCTAAATATCCATTGAATAAATTTATTGACGGCAAAAATAGGAGAGAAAGCATTTGGCTTGCGTGTGCACTCACCCACTCCGGGCGCGGTGACTGAGCTGGCCGGTTTGTTTTGAGCAGAAGCGGCAGCAGCCACGACATTGCCGTAGCCACTCTTACAGAAATCCCCGCTCCCTGCTGAAGCCTGGCCCAAATCCTCATAGCCTGCAAACAGGCATACACACACAGCCACAGCCCCACAGCATTAGAAACACACACCAGGCAAGAAACAGAGAAGAAGAAAAAGAGAAACCAGTGAGCAGAACTGAAAAGAGGATTTAACTAGCGGGATAGAAGACAAAGAGCACAAAGCCACCAATAGGTGAAAACAAATGAACTGGAGAAAGAGTGAAGCTACAGCAGGATGTGGACAGAAAAAGAAGGATAATTTCTCGGTCAGCAGGTATGACAGATAGAAGCAGACTTGTGAACTAAACATACAGTGACCAAAGGATGAGTGAAAAAGCAGGAAGCATATGAATAAGCATGTGATGTCCTACCACCTGATGTCCCACCTCAACACACCAAGCTGTTGAAAGTTGAAACACTCACCAGACCTCACAAACCAGCCAGCTACAGCAGAAGGGAAATAGAATACTACCAACTGCACGACCGAACTAGACAAGACTAAGGATTTGGTTTGACCAATTGTTTTACAGGCACGCACACTGGACAAGTGTAAAACTGCCTTGTAAAAACAAGTGTAAAAAAAACCTAAGCATTAGTGTGGCAGTAGTTATAACATGATTCAGACTGCTGCTGAGGGGTTGGTGTAATGGACTTAATACGCAGCATGCACACAATTCCTGTAGGTTTGGAAGGGCCAGTGTAGCCCATAACTAATGGAACACAGAAACTGAACAGCTAAAGTTGGTAAAGCCACTTGTTAGCCACTTGTCATACATGGATGTGGTTCCTGTGGGTAAGGACATGAGCATGCAGACTTCTTACCAGTGCTGTATCCGTGAGATCCATATCCACTCGCCTGCTGGAAGGCTGTGGCTGAAGCGTTGACACCAACATTCACACCGTGCTGTTTAGAGGAAGTTGGTGCTACCTGAGAAAACACATCAAGTTATTATTCCACAACTTAAAATGTAAATAATGCCAGCATTCAAAATTGATTACTTGCATGTGATACAAATATACAGTAAGCGCAATAAGTTCCTGGACGATTTACTCCTTCTACCATCATTTCGGCATACGAGGCACACTTTATAGACTAAAAGATGATTCACAAAACGAAAATTGGTAACGCAGCACTTTAAACACTTTCTGTATTCATAATTCTCCATTGTCAGCAGCAATAAAAACATTTGTTTCATAATTAAATTTTATATACTGATTTCTTAATATAAGAAAAAAAAATATTAAAAAAAAATAATAATTAAATTAACACACAATGCACACTGTGCCTAAAAATGTGCAAAATGCTAGTAAGAAAGGGGAGGAAACTGATTAGCCACACCACATATGCAATCTGCTTGCAGTTGCCGCCTGTCTATATTTAAAAAAAAAAAAAAAAAAAAAAAAAAAAGGACGCAAACGACCCCTTAAATAATTTATCATCAAATAAACAAACTTCAAATTTATGCTGCAGTGATATTGACGGAGGATATCCAAAGTTTAACACTTTTTAAAGTTTATATTAAAATACAACATATGGACCTTTGACCCTCACCGGGAACATGGCAGGGCCATACTGGAAAGTGTTGGGCAAGCCAGGCACCCCTGTGTAGTAGGGAAGACTGGTGTAGCTGTAGCCTGGGGGCAGAGCCGGGTTCAGGAAGGGTTGCTGTGTGGTGTGGTGAGTTTGGGTCTGACTCTGCTGTGCTTGAGCGAGTGTGGTGGCCGGAGAAGGAGATGATGTGTCCCCACGACCAAATTTGGTCAGATCACCAGCTATAGACCAAAATTAAAGATAAAAGAAGGAAAACTGAAACATTTTTAAAGAGCAATATACAGATGATATACATTTACTTAATACATATAAACTAGACTCAGTAACAATACAAATGGTCTAGAAAACTGTCTTATTTACAATTAGTGCCAAGGGAAACATATTACCCATTTTGTTTGACATTTTAAGTTACGATTAGCTGATTAATGATTATGATTAGAAACACAAACGTCTGTCTGTTAATATTTTGATACTAAATGTTGGTTGTTAATAAACAAAGCTTAATTTCACGTTACAGTATTTAGCAGGAACTTTTGAGCAACTTATTTTGTTAAACTCAGCTGTTCAGTGTTACGGGCCGCTTATGTTCAGGGGCAGCTTCGTGATGCTGGAATCCAAATCAACAGATTTTTGTCTGTTCGTCTACGATTGACATAAGTAATGATTAAATATTTAAAATCAACTAATTTCTAATCCTGTCCATCCTCGTCATTCCCAATGAAAATCTCTATATCTTCCACTCTGCCACCTCCAGCTCTGCCTCCTGTATTTTTGACGTCACTGTCTCTAAACCCCTTCTCTCCAGCGCATACCTCCACCATTCCAGATTCTTCTCAACCTGCTCCCTATCCTCACCACAAATCACAATATCATCTGCAAACATCAACGTTCATGGAGACGAATGTCTGACCTCAAGTTGTCAATCACCACTGCAAACAAAAAAAGGCCTTGAACCAGTCCTACCGCACACCTCACTGCTGTCACACTGTCCTCATACATGTCCTGCACCACCCTCACATACTT
>JAOTRA010000009.1:4434522-4444904 GCA_026260255.1 Pseudolaguvia tuberculata | reverse complement strand
GTCCATAGGAGTGAATGTGTGTGTGAATGGTTGTTTGTCTATGTGTTGCCCTGAGATGGACTGGCGCCTCTCGCCCTATGTGTGCTGGGACCCCTGTGTGCAGCAGACCCCTGTGACCCCGGATTCGGGAATAAGCAGGTAAGAGGATGAATGAATGAGAGTGCTTAGATTGGTTACACTCCATGGTTGCCATCACCCTACCACTCGTCTTTGTTTAATTGTTGTAATGTTCCAATCCTTTATAAAAATTCTACTTAACACCTTGTGGGTTAAAACAAAAACAGCTCGTTTAAACAATATGACTTCAGACATTGATATATTTATTATTTTTAGCATACCAGTAAGCTCGTCCCAGACGTGCGCACTGTGGAGGGAACCATGCTGTTCTGTGGTGTGGAAAGGGAACTGAAAAAGTAAATAAAAATAAGTTACCTTCTGCCTTTTACCCCACATTTAATATTTTCAACTAGAAATATTTTTTCTCTCACTTATTGTGTTGTGGAGGAACGATCACATTGGAGGAAGTGTCATCATGTCCGAGACTGGTGAGAGGTGTTTGACTGGCTGTGGTCAGGAGAGAAGCAGGGCCTGAGGGTGGTTCTGGTAGTGAGACCATGTTCGACATGGTGGAGGGAGCATTTGAATCAGACACTGGTTTCACAGACACTGCAGAGCCAGCTGCAGCTGCGCAGAAAATGACATTTCAGTTGGCTCAGTTGTAGAAAAAGAGATAAATGCAAATCCTATATGGGTGATCAGATACCCAGAGCAGCACAGAGGCTTACCTTCCAGAGACTGCGTCGTCTGTATTGAACTGAACCCATTCTGCATGAATGCAAGAAACCATTTACAAGACAATTAGCACATCTGCAGGTTGGAAGTAAACATGAAAGAAAAGTGTGTGTGCACGCACTGTTCTCACTTTGGGCTGCAAGTCTTTCTGAGGAGATGACGAAACAGAAGGAGGGTAGCGTCGGGTCTGGCTTGCTCTCTGTTCATACAACTCCATCGAAGTGGTGTTGGACAAAGCAGGAGCCTGCTCACTAAAACAAAAAAAACAAACAAACATGATTGCACATCAAACACCAGTGACAAATTTTTAGTAATCCAAATTGAAAACATGTTAAGAAATGACAATATGGGTGGCGTTAAGAGTAGACCAACAGTAGAGAAAGAAACATACAATAACCAGAAAAGCATAGAAATGGGAGAAATGTTCAAATCATGGAGAACAAAACAGGAAATCAGAAAGTCAGTAAATACTAAAAACAGGAGAGATGAAAATAATGTAGATCAGTCAGCTAAATGAGGGACTGAATTTTCCAACACTAATAGGCTTAAAAATGACTCCTACAGCAATGAAGATAAGCTTTTTAAGGTAAAATAGCAGAAAGTAAAACAGATGAATTTTCACCCAAATGACTAAGGCAAATAATACACAAATGCTGTGAATTAATAATGAACCACGTACCAATGTCTGAGCAGTGTCTGTTCAGACACACATCCAACATAGAAATATAAACCGGCATCAACAAGCCAAAACCAAACTATGAACAGCCTAATCACTTTGCCAGCAATAGTGCTTTCTGTTTCATATTTAATTGCCATGGATAAAAAGCCTCATACAATTGCAGAACCTCTGGAAAACTATGGGTTGGAAAATAAGTAGACAAATTGCACACCACCACGAGCCAGACACATTACTGAAATGGCAACAGACATGGAGTTGACAAAGATCAAACACCATCTAACTACTTGTATTAGGGAGGCAGTTCTAAAAAGTGTCAATAAACCTGTTGGCACTGGTGTAAAGGCTGTTCTGAGTGGCACTGCCTGGTGCTGTGGTCACTGTTGCTGTGATGTCGTACTCCGACAGCACAGGCTCCGAGCCAAACTGTAATGCTCCAAATTGCAGGTTAAGTCCAGGAATGTCTGCTGAGCCGGGCATCTCCACTGCTAAAGCAGGGATCTGTTAAAGAACAACAGAAACACAGTCATCGACACTGCCTGTGTTGAACAAACAAATGTGTGATTATTCTGCCATTTAAACCAAATTTATTTAGTTTTATTTAGTCAGTAGCATACCTACAACCCCCACGTTGAACTCTTACGATTAGTGTTAAATACTATTTTATAGAGTAATGCTTCCTTAACAATCAATTATTCGAAATATAATTAAACATGTACATTATCTGTGTCAATGGTGTTTGCCGAGGAAAAAGACAGTTGTCCATTACACTTATGGAGTATTTGCTGTTTTGATACATCAGATACATGTTCTCTGGACAAAGAACTTTGCCTGATCCCATTTCCCAAAGAAAAGCCCAATCCTTCACCCCAGCTGCCTCTTGACTGTTTTACAGAGAGACTATTGAGAACACCCTGAGCAGCTGCATCACTGACTGATTTTGGAAGTGCACCATTTCAGGGAGGAAAACTTGAAAAAAAGAGATTTTAATTTGCTTTCTCTATCACAGACGTTGGTAACACACAACTGACACTTCCCATACACTTATCCTTTATCCTTGCACTGTCTGGAAAAAGGAAAAACATTCAAGTAACAACAATCTGACCGTCATGGTTTCTTCATGAATCCAAATTACTAAATTGTCTGTAGAGAGCTGTCCTTGACCGTGCGTGCAAACTTTGCAAGACAAACAAGTCATTTGGTACTATGATCTTAAAGAAAATTTCATTTCACTATATGGACTAGAGCAGCAACTAATGTTGAAATTAATTACAGCATTGAACAAAGCTAATAAGAACACTGATGAAAAACTCACTGTTAAAATGTAAGCACAGCAATAATCTAAACTAAAAGATAAGTGCAATTACAGATACTGATATTTTTAGACCCGCACTCATATCACTCAGCTAATTTTACAAACCTTTTAAAACTCCATTATTCTTGCATTGAAAAAACTTGCCTTGGTAGTAATTGAGGTTCTCTTCTTCTGATGTTTGAGTTTATGTTGCTGTAGCGGGAGTGGACTGCAGGCCTGAGGCTCAGAAGGTATCTGCTGCTGGCCTATTGTGGAGCCTGGAGGTTTTGGAGCGGAGACAGTTTGAACCAGAGAGGTGGATGAGGCGGGCTGGGAAGAATTGACTGAAGGGCTGGCTCCTTTCTCTGGAAGGAAGGCGTCCATTGGTGAGGATGGTTGGTATGTCTGCCGCTTGGTAAAGGGACTGTGTCCTGCTGTGTCTGGCTTCATGTCTAAATTGGTAAAGGACTGAATTCAGCTCTAAACTTAAATATATCTTATGTAGCAGGCAGTTTAAGGGCTGTGTAAAAAATAAAATCAATTTTCTGGTATTGCTAGATATTTAAGGTACCATTACACACATGAAATATTAACATACGTTCATATTTAATTAAAACCAGTTTCTACTCCGCTCCTGCAGTAACTCTCAAAAGCAAAATATATATATATATATATATATATATTACTGATTATACCTCTGACAAGGAAATGATGTACAAAGACATTCTACCATAATGTGCCAGGGGAGCCGGACTGGACTCCCAACTGGAGGGGCCTGTGCTGGATGGGCCACTCTGAGAATGCTGCGCAGCCAGCTGAGCCAAAGCCTGCGCTGTCTTAAATTGTTCCAGGAACTGGGAGCCGCTGGTGGAGTTTCCACTGGAGCCTTTTGAGTCTCCCACGTCACTGAACCCCTTACTGAGCATGCTCACCTAGAGTTATAAAAATACACATGAAGAGTCTAAACTTTGGCAAACAAGTGAATTATGCAAGAGCGCCAAATCTGTTGTGCATGTAATATTGCCGATCTTTATTGAGCACTTGGAAAAGTGCTAATTCTACATTTGCTCATATTTGTACCCACTACCTCAGAAACACGTCACTGGAATTACTTGCTATTTCTCATTTCTCTTTTTTGCAATTGTATTAATGTAATACCGTAAAACATTGTACAATGTAAACATGTACAATGCAAAACTAAAGATGTAAATGTAAAGATGTAGATTGTGTGAGTTTGACTCATTCCCTGTTTAAACAAAGGACACAGACACTGTCGTTATATCAGATTAGTGTATCATGGTAATTGCCTGCAATAAAATATGCAGATATTCGCTTTTCATTGGTGTAAGCTCTAAGAGGAAAGAGTGTGTTTGCCTCTTCTTTTGTCCACCAATAGACAGATTGAACTACAAGATTTAACTGAATAATGTAGTATTTAAAATTAAAACATGAATACAGAGGGCACAAATATCTCAGCTGATAGAAGGTTCTATTGAATGTGATATGCAGTGATGCGTTTGAGATTAAATTTAGAGCAGTGTCTGACCATGTTGTGATGGTTATATGAGGTGCTGGAAGAAGGCTGGGAAAGAGAGACAGGCTGCTTGGAGTTGCTGAAAACCAGAGACTGGGACAGAGATGAGGGCTGAGGGGCATCGAGTGGCGCGGACTCTGTCTCAGAAGAGGCTGGTGCTTTACCCAACAGCACCGCTAAATCAATCCTGTATTTCACACACACACACACACACACACACACACACACACACACACACACACACAATTCTCCAGTAATCAAAAACTGTTTTAAAGTGCACTTTTATAACCCACTAATTCATAAATAGATCTCCAAAATGTTGCAACATGCATTTATCACTCGTTTTATCAAGAAAAAACAGCCAGGAAAACCTTGAAGTGCTGTCACCTAATCCTAAAATAATAAATTGAAAATATATTGCAAATAAATTTAATTAAAGCCTCAACTTTAATCTGATGTGCTTTAAAAAAAAAAAAAGGACACTCAAAAGGTCAGAGGTTTGTTGTGAAATCTTGGTATACCTCTGTCCAGCTGTTATGGTAACGTTCTCCTGAGGCATGGGCATGGACACCACACTAGAGGCAGTAAAAATCTTTGTCTCGGACAACTGCACACACATCAAGAAAGAAAAAGAAGGAGTCATTGCTAACTTCAGAATAATATATATTTTTAAAAACAATTAATTAAGCAACTCTTACATCCTCTGCCCAGTCCTCAGTGCCCCACTCTTCTGTAGGAGTTCTCCATGCACCTGAGAGAGACAAGCAATGTTTCTGATCCACAGGACAGAAATGCAGAAAGTCGCATTACTACACTAAAAGATCAGAATGTATAAAAATTATGCATACCAGAAGCAGAGTCAAATTTTCGGGCATAATTTGGTCCTTCTCCAGTAAATTCAAGTCCTTTAAAACAACAATGTGTTGAATCATATGGACGTTCACACATGGTTTTCATACATTAGCATGTTATTCCGACAGTGGAAATAAAGTTGGAGCATCCTTCCATATATTACTTCTTTAATAATGGCATAAGTGAGGTGAAAGGAGGGATACACACTGGCAGCATCTTCTGGTTCCAAGTTGCCCGTGTTGCTCCAAGTGCTTCCCATTGCGTAGCTCTCATCAGTCTGTGTGGGCTCGGCATAGTCTGCCGGGTTAAATGTGCTGCAACCAGAAAGAAAAAAAGATCAAAAATTCCATTTTCGGAATACAAGAGAAGGCTGCATCAATGTAGAGAATAAAAACCAAACCACACACTGAACCAAACCAATAATTTGTAAATTGGATGGACAATCAGTTTACAAGAGTTTTTTTAGTCAAAAAAAGAATAAAACAATAAAAACAATTGGTACAATGCAAAAACAATGATATAGATACAGTATCCCCCCCCCCATACCACACTGATATTCTAACCTGTTAACTATCGATATCATCTTTAAAAACATCCCATTAAATGATTTACAAATGCATTAGAGACAGGGTGAGAAAGTGTGTGAAAGAGTGTTAAGAGTAAGACTGGATGAACAAGAAGGTGTGGAGGCAAAACCAAGGGAAGACATGAAATGCAAAGCAAATAAGGTGAGCAAGAGAGTAACTTGACACACTGATACAAATGGATCATTTTCCTGTTCGCTCAGTCTCCCCTATGTTCTTGTAGAATGGTAAAACAGTGTAATATAGATGTAAACTTACCCCATGCCTTGAGCTGAAAATCTTCCGCCTCTCCTTCCAGCAGCACCTGAAAGATTCATTCTGACATCAATAACAAGCATTCAAACAGCACGAATACTCTGGACCTAGATTACAATGTTAATATAACACCTAAACACAAACCATACAAGAAGGTCAGAAACACACAGTTCTAACAGTACACTACTATCCTAAATAAATAAAAATTGCTAAATATGATGACTGGAAATCGAACATTTTTCTTTAGAGCACTTTTGATCCAAAATTGTGTTTGGTAAAATACATTCTGAACATCATATTTGTTGGGTTTATTTTGTCAGCTCACGACCAACAATATGTCTGAATTTCACACCAGCTGTACTACTGCAGATAAACACAGTTGGGTTAAAGCCAAGTGCAACAAGCTCAGTGTACAACACCCACCTCGCCCTCTGCCTCGTCCCCTGCGGCCACGCTCCATCCCTCTACCAGCTATTCCACTCGCTTTAGTGCCGTCCAAGCCATTCTCCTGCCCACGAACTGCACGTCATAAGCACCAGAACAGAGAAATGGACAGGGAAAGGGTGAGTGTTTAGTTACCCTGGCTTACAGAGATGAAAGTAATTTATTAAAAAAAAAATTTATCTTAAATACAAATTGCAAAACTTTGTTATTAAATGTTGTTAAAAACAGTTAGAAAAAGAAACTTTAACCACTGCACGGTTATACAGAGTAGTTACTATAATGTAGTTAGAATATAATAGGGAGTGATTGTCTGAATAACCATACGAAAGGAAAGATGGAAGTCTAGATATAATAAGAGGAACGTCTGGAAAGAAGGACGGAGAAAGAAAAAGGGAACTTTCAGATAAGGGAGGGAGGAAGGGAGAAAAAAGTCTAAATAAATGGTCTGGGAAAGAAGGGCGGGAGTAAACATGTAGCTGAAGTGAGTGAATAGTGAAAATCCGGATAAAGGGAGTTAGAGAAGTAATATGCATGGATATGCAAGGGGGAAGGTGCATGCCTAGATAAACAGAGTTTATTAATGAATGTGTATTAATGAAAGGATTAGGATAGAGGGATTGAACTGCTGGATAAAGGAAGCAGCAGGAGTGTGTGTGTGTGTGTGTGTGTGTGTGTGTGTGTGTGTGTGTGTGTGTGTGTGTGTGTGTGTGAGGAGAGTCAACATTTTGATAATGGGATGAAAGGAGTAAACATGTTAGTTGATGGGAGGAAAGGTGTGCAAGCATGGATGAGAGAAAAAACAGCTGGATGTAAGCAGGGAAAGGTTGCATGCATGGATCCCGGGAACAAACCCAATAACATCAGTTTCTAACCAAGTTTACAAAACAAATACAACAGGTCACTGATGTAAACTCATAAAACAAAGACAAAATGATACAGCTAAAAACACTGACTGACCAATAATATTGAATAGAGATGAGCACCAGCCTCTAGAAACAATAGAACAATTAAGAGAGAAAGAGAATCATTCCATCAATCTACTCACACTCCCGTCCCCGGCTGGTTCCACGTCCCCTCCTTGGAGCCCCTCCTCTACGGCGTGCTAGATCTCTCTCTCCTCCGCGCTCTCGATTCTCTTTCCCTTCCTCTCCACCGTCTGTCTGTGCAATTTCCTTTTGGCCCGACACGCCTTTCTTCTTACCCACCATTTCCCATGAATCCTGTAAAAAAAATTAGAAAAATATATTAAAACATTTTTAGACAAGGTTGTGTTATACCAACACAACATGCAATTATTTTTTTTTTAAATACCTTATTTTCCGGACTGCAAGGCGAACAATCAATGAACTGGTATATGTTCACGTTTTCATAGATAAGGTGCACCGTTTTATAAGTCGCATTAAGCAGTGGTGTAGAAGGTATTTGATAAGTGCCAAACTTTTGCGTTGCATAGGACTGAACCAGGATTGAACCAAGATTGAACCAGTTGGACTAAACAAGGACTAATCTTAAAGTTGAGAGAGAACCCGAGCCCGCTGTGCAGGGTGTCATGCGTTTAGCCCCGTGCGGTGTGGAGCTCTGCACCGATCCTTTTGCCTAGTTACAAAAATCGTGCTAAAACATTGACAGACTTTTGAGTACCCATGTACTAAATAAAATCGATTCGAGGTCAGTAAACAAAACAAAATCAATACATAATTCCCTACAACACTACACAGGAAGCTGTTGCAGGGGTTTCCCGTGTGTTCTTCATACACAATATGAACCTTTTAGCACTACGATATAAAGTATCATGGTTCAAGGCAATAGGGATCACTCACGGTGTCTGGGCTTCCCTCCAGCAGCACGTTGATGGCTCTGTTCACATCGCCATTGCAGTCATGCAGTGCTATCATCGACTCGTCTTGGTCCTTTCCAGTGATGTCAACTAGCTGAATGAGAAAATCAACACACAGCCTGTTAAATTCATTACAGATAATACACAAACATGACTTTTTTTCTGCTTATGAGACAGAAAACTAGAAAGCTGCAACAAATGATTACATTTATTATTAGAGTTGTGCACTGGCAACAGCCTCACGATATGATGTACATCACAACACATTAAATCTATCAATTAAACAAACTAAATTTTGGCAAGCTATGCATATGAAACATTTCAAGATTTCAAATAAAAACGTAGATCAAAAGGATAAAAATACCCCCACCATACTTTGGTTCTGAAGCCATGTGGTGAGGACGAGGATTTTAATTAAATGTAAATTTTTAAAATGTAATTTTATTAGATGCTAGGTTACAATATTGATACACTATTGTGAAAATTGGTTGTATTGATATTTTAACACATTTCTATCGGTCATATATAAGTGATTATTCAATTAAATCACATTAGCTAGTGAATAAAAGGGGTTTGAATGCGTGCCCAGCTTTTGCACCTATACATATTCTAACTCGCAGAACACTTAATTTAAATTATTTAATTTTTTAAAAATGTATAATACTTTTATTATTGGTATCAATTGGAGTGCTGCTAACAAATATATTTGCTGTTAAATATCTGAAATCTCATGAGTCTGTAAAACATGCAATAGCATTGTTCCACCAGTAGCACAACACTGCAAGTTGGTGCTGATGCAATACTTATTTCACCAGGGTGTCAACTAACTCAAAACAGTTGCTTGATAAATTATGTTAAGGCACTGATGTAATAATGACTTATAACAACATTATGTCTTGTCGATAATGTTGCCTAATTAGTGCAGTGGTAAGAACTGCACAAAAATGAGTTAAAAGTAAATCCAGGCAGAAACTTCAGCCAAACTCCCTCAAGCAACTCTTATAGCAGCATTTGAGAACAGAATTTGAAGAATTGTACAGTTAATGAGATCCGTTTAGTTTAAAAAGACACAAAAACCTATTTTTACATTAAACCTATCTAGTCAGTTACAGCTAATTACAAAAGTTGCTGTCAGTGAGACACATGGCAGTTGCACGCATCAGTGTTACTATTTAAGCTTTGTGTTTGAATTGACAACTGTGTCAACACAAACTCTCCTGACCTGCTTAACCTTTTCCTCAAAGTCAGCATCGTTGTGGTCCGAGATCATCTGCGCGAGTCGGATCTGCTCGGCGGTCGCCTGGAAAATATTAAAACAAAGGCATCTATGAAAAAAGAACAAGAGTTGGAAACACTGAAAAGGAGAGACAGGAAGTAGAACGAAGGATTGCACAACTCTGATGACAAAACTGTAAAAATATTAAGGTAATCTTTTCTGTATTATATAAAATGAAACATGTGCATGTGTGGAGTGGCGTACGATCCACAGAACATTGAGCAAACACACTAAGGAGACAGAAACTATTCTTTAGTCAGCAAATCTTTTCATATGCAGGGGTGTCCAAAGTCAGTCCTGGAGAGCTTAGCACTAACTTGTCAACACACCTACCGGTAAGTTTCAAGATCTTAATTAGTTTGGTTATAGTGTGTTTGATTAGTGTTGGAGCTAATTTCTGCTGGACATAATCAGAACAAGCAGACACTTTAGTTCGCACACTCATCATGATGCTTCATTGTCCCCAAGCAGTCATGTAGAAAAGACCAACCGCAATTATGCAAGTTACAGAAGCCGGCCTGTAGAGAATGCAGAAAGCAGATGCAAATACAGTTGACGGAAGAGAAACGTTAAGTGAAACACCTGATGAACGGTGTAACTGTTGTAGTGTTGTTTTTAACTGAACGGCTCAGTCTCACAGCTTGGTTAAAATGTCAAAAATGTTCGCGAAATAAACCCAACCATTAAAAGAAACTCCTCCTCAAAGAATGAGCTGGATATCTAGTGAGCAAAAGTAAATTATTTGTTTCTTATTTTGAAGTGGTGTTAATATGCTAATGTTTCTCATTTACAATATTAGAGATTTTGCACATTTTCTTGATGAACTTTACAAAATTGA
>JAOTRA010000009.1:4417228-4427762 GCA_026260255.1 Pseudolaguvia tuberculata | reverse complement strand
CACACACACACACACACACACACACACACACACACACACACACACACACACACACACACACAAACACACACACACACGCGCGCGCGCGCACGCGCATGTTAGTGTGAGAATCTAACCTTTCAGTCATCTACTCTTTACTCCTTTCTGCTCTTTTTTCCTCTGTCCCCTTTATCTTCCTTCCTTTCTTGTTGTTTTGCTATCAAGCTAATAACATCTTCAGCATTATAATTATTGCAGACTTTGTCCACCATGCTTGAATGTTTCCTCTGTTTTTGTTTATATGTGGTATCACTGTGGTCAAAGTGAAAAAAAAAGGGGGAATAAACAATATGCTTTGCCCTTAAAATAATGTCATGGAATGAAATTTCAGTTTACTCCTAATTTGTGTTTGTTTGGTGCTAAAAAAATAGGAGATTAAAAATTTGTAGTTGTGTCCTCCCACGGTCCAAAAACACGTACATTAGGTTGATTGGTGATTCTAAATTACCCATAGGAGCGAATGTGTGTGTGAGTGGCTGTTCATCTATGTGTGCCCTGAGATAGACTAGCGAACTGTCTAGGGTGTACCCATGCCTCTTGCCGTATGTGCACTGGCATAAGCTCCAGGAAACCCCTTTGACCCTGATTTAGGGAATAAGCCAGTAAAAAGTTGAATGAATGAATAAATGATTGAATGAATGAAACAATACAATTCTAACAACCAATTAAAATGTTGATGGATCTTGCGGTGCTCCTAATTGTGTCAGATTCTCCAGCATATTTTAAAAACTTGCCAACCTATTTCACTTGTATAACGTGTACCTTATGCATTGCAATTGTTGCACTTTACACCTTTTGGAGAATTTCTACTTTTGAGAAGAAAAAAGAATCTGGTTGCTACCTGTAGTTCAGGATATTTTGACATGAGAGAGATTCTGTCTTTTCTTATGATCAAGGATACCCTGATGGACAAATGAGCTACATTCAAATCACAACAAAATTACTACAATTAAGTGTTTTTATCTGGAAAACCCAGTGTAATTATCATGCAGAACTGGAGTGGAACAATCAAATGCCTTTTGTGGTTTAATAAGAGATCCATGTATATTTTATCTTATACCATCATAAAAAAAAGTTATAGTGTTAAACAAACTTGTGATTGCCTTTAGTGTGATTTCAGTTACCATAAAGGAGGAGTGGTAAGAACAACCTTCTAGAAGGTTTCCCTGATAAATATTACTATTCATATATTCCATATATGCAAAAATGGAATTTAATGATAAAAATATTTTAAATGACTTAAAAAGTAAATTAATATTTTAGATAGCTTACATGATGGCGTAGTGGTTAGTACAGTCGCCTCACAGCAAGAAGTTTCTGGGTTTGATTCCCAGCCAAAGGGAGAGTTTGCATGTTCTCCCTGTGCCTCTCTGGCTTCCTCCCACAGTTCAAAAACATGTACATTAGAAACTTTACACTTGACAACATATTTTGTGCAAGTTATACGTATACAACATCTTTAATAAAGGGCTTTGCCTTCTGTCTGTGCACTGAATTAAATAATTGCACAACAGTAGCTTGCTGATTAAACTATGTGCAATGTATCTAGAAACATTTGCCAATAATTCTGATTAAAATCTTTCCAAATTTTCCTAGCAGCCCTTTCAGTTCACTTTACAATAAACCAAAACAAGAACAAGAACTCTTACTTCTATTTTACAATTTATCCTTTTCTTCTCCTTTCAGCTGCTCCCGTTAGGGGTCGCCACAGCGAATTGCTCTTCTCCACACTAATCTGTCCTCTACATCTGCCTCTTTCACCCCATCTACCTGCATGTCGTCCCTCACTACATCCATACACCTCCTCCTTGGTCTTCCTCTTTTCCTTCTGCCTGCCACCTCCATCCTCAGCATTCTTCTACCAATATACTGTATGTCCCTCTTCTGCACATGTCCAAAATATCTCAACTTAGTCTCCCTCACCTTGTCTCCAAAACATTTGACATGCACCGTCCCTCTAATAAACTAATTTCTAATCCTGTCCATCCTCGTCACTCCCAATGAAAATCTCAACATCTTCAACTCCTCCACCTCCAGTTCTTTCTCCGGTCTATTTGACAAATGCCACTGTCTCTAAATTGTACATGGTGGCAGCTATCATGCCTTGCTGGCGTTCATTTTTATTGAAAAGGTATTTTTTAGTAGGAACATACAGTATGGCTTCTATGTTCTACTATTAATGAAATATGGCCTATTGAGATGTGTAAATTATTGCATTCTGTTTTGTCTATATTTGTACAGCATTAGAACATTTTGGAAATTGGGGTTGTAGACAGGGGCAGTCCACTTGGGAAATCCCAATAAATATAGCTATGAAGACGTGTCAGTTCAGGGCTGGGGAACATGTCCTGTATATATAGCACACACACAGACACACTCGTTGTGATTGTCCCTTACGTTTTCCTCTGCTGTGTGATGGGGTGTCCCTCTCACCTGTAGCTGTCTGTCACCCTGAGCACCAGTCTGCCTGAAGGACCGGATTGGTAGATTCCTTGTGACGTCACGGGACACCATGCAGCTGTAGTCGGAACGCAGCTCGGAATGTGAAGTTTCCAACTTTGGATGCACAAACGGATCCAAATATTAAAACAAAAGAGGATCGAAAGAAGAACGATTGTGATTTATCAGTTAAAGAAAACGGTACGATCATTTCAACGCTGAAATTAGCTACAGTTCTTACACGGGGCCGTGTAGAAGCCTTCATTTTGGGAGTCGTGCCTGTATAGTGTAAGACGTTGGCGTACATACTGTATGTGTGAAAATAATGCGGTTCTTTATATTGTTTGGTCTGGAGACAGGAACACTTTCGTAAGACAGCATGTCAACATTTCACTTATTTGATCTTTTTTTCTCCATTTGACCAATGCGATGAGTTTTGTTTGTGTTTGCTGCTTGTGTTTAGCTTAAATCCTGCCATTGCGTAGGTGTCGGGTTATGAAGACGCTCGGTAACATTAAGCACAAACGGCTTCAGTGTTAGAGAAAAGCTAAAGTGATCTTTAGGAATAGATGAAATATGAGGGAGGGAATACGTGGGGAAGAAGATGAATGAACGAATGAATGAAATAGATTATGTCATAGAATTTGTTTGGTTCCATTTCGTATGGTCGTCAAAGACCCCGTTTGTTGTTGATGTTATTTATCCAAAACGTTTTTAAATGACATTTTATAATTAAAACCGCATTAATGTTGTGTAACGTTATAATAGCCTGTTTATGAAATTCGGACTTAAAATAACATAGATATTGTGATGTGGTAAATGTCATAAGGATATTTTTTTTGGCTTGGATAATATTCAAAAAGTGTGATTTAACCGGAAGGAATAATGTTTTTTTTTTTATCCTGAAGTACTTAAAGCTCGGAAAAGTGCTGCGTCGCCGCCTTCCGCCATTTTCGGATATAACAAATGTTTTCTCCTGCGGGTTTATGGGATATACAAATCTCAGCCACACGTTCCGCTGGTACATGCAATACACACGTAGATGTCACACTTCAGGATGAAAATCGATTAAATGCTAGATTTTTAAAAGTATGCTAGATTCACGGTATAGAGTTGTTGAGTTTTGTTTGAGACACAACGTGAATACACATGGCATGGCACAAAATAAACTTTCATTGGTTGCTTGACTTGTCAGTCATTTTTGGGGCGGGTCTTAGTTGTTCAAAGCATCAGTCTGCTGTCAATCTGAAGGTCTGGTTATGTGAGACTAATAAGGGTTAGTGTGTGTCTCTTCTCTTGGTCAGGGGAGAACTGGGAGAAGTCCTGGGGACTGAGACGCATTTATCCCAAGACTTTTTGTCTCCATTTTGTCACAGTTGGATGTTCTTTCTTCAGTCTGGAAGTACATACTCCAATTTATCCACTGGAGTATACTCAATGCAGTTTCATATGCAACTTCTTTGTAGTTCTCTCTTGTTCATAAACAATAATAAACTCAGTTATTATAGTATTTGTATTGGAACTTTAACTCCAGTGAATACTGGAATAATCCTTATATTTCTCAGGTGCTGAGAGCCACACTGAAGTGATGTCCGATAACAGCACCGGCAGCAGCAGCTCATCCAGTAACAGCTGGACTCTCCTCTCTCCTGAGGTGAAGAAGGAGAAACAATGCACAAACATGAACAATGTTTATTTTTACAAAAAGCTTTCTGTACATTTGGTTATGTAGTGCCTTTTTTTTAATATTTAATAAATTGTTGCCTGATTTGATTTCAGTTAATGATCAGATCAGACAGCATAATATTTTATATGCTGATCTTCTATTGTGCACTTTTATAGTTATAAATAATGATCATATAATATTATGATGGCAAATGTTATTATGCTGGTATAATTTATACAACATAAACACAATTAAATCAATAATGGCAGTAGAGCTTCAACAAACAATTATATGAATAGTTCATTAATCAACAAATACCAGAATGATTATTTAATGAATAGTTAATAGCGATTGAAAAAAGGTCATCACAATTTTTCAAATATTTTATACGTTTATTTAATTATAGAATATCAAATAGGTTGTGCAGTTATTGTCTAGAAATGGAGCTGTGATAGTTCTGGATTTGTTTTTCTGACTGGAACCTAATGTTGTTCCACACCTCAAGTTTCAGAGTTTTCTGTGTCTTCTAGATTCCTTCTAGATTCCATTTCTACAGATTCTTCTGATATTTTATTAACGTGTTTCCACCAATAGTCTCTATAGTTTCTCATCGTTAAAGTCACAGAATCACATTTGTTTTACCGTAGTATATGTTTGTTAAATGCCTTGTTTTGGGACAATTGTGAAAATGTTTGAGAAACTGTAGCGTCTAGGCTTTTTTAAACTCTGCTTGTTTCAATTGTGAATTATTCTTTAAAGAGTGCATCCTGCGAGACTGATTTTATTTATTGCAGGAAGCTGCCATTGACATTGCTGGGCCGCTAGATGATGGAACAGAGAGTACCGGTGATGTAGCAAGTCTTTCAGAGGAAGTTGCAGGTGCCTGTATTTTATTCTATTAGGCACAGATGAACTATATGACACTGAACAGTTACATCTTTATTCCTATCAGGAATCTCTTTTGCGGTGAAGCCAAGTGATTGTGAAACTGCACTGGAGACAATACTGTCGGAAGAGGGCCACCAGGTTTTTATTTGCAAACAATTAATTCTATCAATTGTCCCTGAATCTTTTCCTAAAAGCTTATAGTTAACGGTCGACTGTTATTGTTGTTCAGGGTTTATGCCAATACTGATTATTTCAGATTATCCAGTTTGATGACTGATATTTTTAGCCAATATATAAATGTTAGTGTAAAAATGTAAAAATGAAATTAAGAATAACAATAGCTATAACAAACTTTCTTTAAATTCTTTTAAACAAATAATTAATTCTGATAATTATTTCTAATAGAAATAAACATTAATATTAATAATAAGAATAGCATAAAATGTGCAGGAAGCACCAAGTAGCATTCTGTAAACAGTTTTTAAAGAAGTAAATAACAAAAAGAAACCCTAATTCAGGGTCATAGGGGACTGCTGGAGCCTATCCCAACACACATAGCCCGGGGTACGTCCTGAACAGATTGCCAGTCCATTGCAGGGCCACACATAGACGAACATCACACACACTCTCCTATGGGCAGTTTAGATTGATAAATAAACCTATGGGAGAAAATTGGAGTACCTGGTGAAAACCCATGCAAACACAGAGAGAATATGCACAGAACTCTGCACAGAAAGACCTTACCTGGTAATCGAACGTGGGACCTTCTGGTTGTGAATCTATGTTCACATATCATGTACAATAAACATAATAACACACTGAAGGTAATATAATGAGTAACAATTAGCGGTACAGATCCAGCAACACCATATTGTGGTGAAGGAAGCAGTGCTGCTCTGTATGCTCTGCAAATTGCAGACACTACTGAAGACATACTCTTTAGGGTATTTCATTAGCAATTGTGATGGTTGTGGATTAGCCGGATCCATAAATGCAGACACAGTTCTAAATAGTCCAGATCTTTTATTAGAAAGGGAAAATAGGTAGACAAATCCAAATCGAGGTGCACAGTCGTAAACATAGACAGATCCAAAGTCGTAATAGAAGCCAGAGAGATAATCATAAACAAATCCAAATCGAGTATCAAAAGGGAAAAATGTTACACAAGTCCAAAGCCAGAAATCCAAAAACTAGAGTAATCCAAGAGCGCTCGGTAAGTTTAACAAACAATACTTCGCATGGGCTGAATAATGGCGTGGCCTTATATAGGGTGGCCACACCCAGTTACTCAACACCGGAAGTTAATGCTAGAACTCTGGCGAGTTCAACCTGAATTGTCCTTCTTACAGCAATATGATTTTGAAAACGTTTGATACTAATAATCACGAAAAATGCTGGATACCAGTTCCACTAATCAGTCAGTCTGATATTCAGTAAACCCCCTTTTGTAGTTACATTTAGCCCATATTGTAAAAAGTTTGTGGGCCACATGACTATAAAATCCATATGTGGTTTCTCTCCAAAATGTTGCAACAAATTTGGAAGCCCACAGTTGTCTAGAATGTTTTTATAAGTATTATATTATTCCTTCATTTGAAATAAGAGACTCCAACACGGTTCAGTAATTACAACGACCCTGAGCACAAATCCACTGAGCGGCATTATGATTTTGTGTATTATGATTCGATAGTACTCAGTGTGTCTTACTGGTACTATTGTAACTGAATGAATTCATTCTGTACAATGAATGACTGGAATAAGATGTTTAATAATCCTTATGAATCTGAGTGACCACAAACATTTGGCAGTATAATGTAGTTTAAAATATTTGGTCTTGTTCTGTTTATATTATCTTATAATATACTGTATAATTCCAACCAAAGAACAAACTGCTATAGGCACATGTAGCATGACCAGCTCATAAATATAGAACGACATTGGATAAGTTTTCACCAATACACATGATTAATACATAATTCCTTAAAACATAAAGGTTACATCTAGTCATCTCTGTGGGACAAATAACGGACTTAAAATTTGTCTTATTTACAGGTTTGCCAGGAAACATCCCCAGAGATATTTGAAGAGGGAGTTGGTGCTGAGACTGATCCTGAAATTTGTGCACCGATCATCCATGCTACTATCACAACTTCTTCATCAGACAGTGATTTGCTTGAAGCAGTTCCCTTTGGCATAGCTACTGACTCATCCCACTTTCTATCTCAGGAACCATTTATTGAAACATCTTATGAATCTTTGTCTGATGTACAGCCTGTTTCTGATGTATTATACAAACAGAGTTTTCTTCCTGGAATTGAAGCAATACCTGTTTGTGTGGATAAAATTAGCCCTGCTATTAGCCCTGCCTCAGAACCAGTAGCTGAAATTGGCTCTTCCTCTGAACCAATAGCTAATATCGGCCCTTTCCATGAACCAATCGCTGAAATTTGCCCTTCGTCAGAACCAGTAGGTGAAATTGGCCCTTCCTCAGAATCAGTAGCTAAAATTGGCCCTTCCTCAGAACCAGTAGCTGAAATTGGCCCTTCCCCGGAATCAGTAGATGAAATTGGCCCTTCTGCAGAACCAATTGCTGAAACTGACTCTTACTCAGAACCTACAGCTAAAATCAGCTCCTTGCTTGATCTCCCTAAGTCTTCTTTCCCTGATGTTGCTGCAGATCTAAGCCTTGCCTCAGACTGTAGTCGAACCTCTGCAATCCCTCTGTTAGATATTCTGCCTGCCATGAGCTCCCACCATATCAGCCTGTCTTCAGAAATGAATGTTAGCTTTGCACCCGAGAGCCATTACACAGATACCCCTGATTCCTCTGTCTTGGAAGAGAAACATACATATATAAATGTTGCAAGAGAGGCAGGTACAGTGTTTTTCCTCTTTGCTTTCCACTAATTGATCCTTTTTTTTTTTACTATTTACCCAGTTTTCTCTTACTTGATTCTGTTTTGTTCAGAATTATTTGGCACTGATGTGGTGACTGAGCACCAAGGCAGTGGACTGAGGCAGAGACATGTACACTATCCCGAGGAACTGGGACGGACCTCGGATGAGGAAGATGAGGAGGAAACAGAGTTTAGGATTCCAGAGAGGAAAGAAGAGAAACCTGGCTTATCAATGAGCCACGTGATCATAGGAGCTCTGGCACTGTTGTGTCTAAGCTCCTTTTATTTATTTGGTGAGCTATGTATCATGAATATTTGCTGGGAAAAAATTGTTAAGACCATCTTCAGATTTCATGATTTCAGAAATACATATAACTCTTTCTGTGTGTGTATGTTACGGATGACAGGAATCACATTAAACCGAGCAGGTGGTAGGTACAGCTAGATGGCAGCATAAGCTTGTGCACTGTGTATAGGTGGAGGTTTTCCTTGTTTGTGCTGATCAAGGACAATTCATAGTATTTCCCTTGGCTTAGATTGAAAAAGTATAATGGTGGACCTAGTTGAGAGACAGAGGGATGTGTCTACCAAAACCTGTACACAGTTGTTTTTTCTAACATGTTTTTTCAAACATTTGGGTTTTTGAGATCACATCATAACTATGTAGTATAACTGTGTACATCACATTATATACCGTTGTATGTTGTGACTCCATTATTTATGTACAGTAGTTTTGCTAATAGCATGATTAGAATACCGTGGTATGGGTTGGCAATTATGCTGTCATGTGGTGATAGTGGAATCAAAGGAATTCTGTGGTAATAACATTCATGCATGCTATTGCATCTTGCTTCTGTTTAATTTCTTTGTCCTTATCCTAACTCCTCATCTTCCCCTCTCTCTCTGTCTCTCACATTTTCTCTCTGTCTTTGTTTTTCTCACCCTTTCTCTCTCCTTCTCTTTCATCTCTCAACCAGATGACTTTGATGGCTCAGAGCTAAGTGACCAGGTTAAATCTTTTCTACATACTTAACATCTGTTCTACCTTCCTTTGTTGTCACACTATCAAGACAACACCACAATTCTTGGCTGTTTGTGTGGAAAATTCATATTTTGCAGGTTTTTCTAATCAGTGTGCCAATCTGTTCCGCCCTAGGAACTTCTTGAAAAACTCGTTGAAGAAAACAAGCAGATTTCCATGCTGGAGGCCCAGATACAGGTTGGAATAACAGACACTTGTTGTTTTACAGTTTATTCTTATCTTGTATTTTTTTATGTATTTATTTTACAATTTGTTATTTTTATAGTGATTCAGTAATAAATTATATACAATCAACTTTCAGACCCAAAAAGAAGAACTGGACAGGGCATTGAAAGCAGCAGCGGAAAAAGGAATTACTGACGAACAACATTCTATGATGAAGGAAGAATTGTCTGCGTTGCCAAGCCTGAAAGAAGAATTAGAGGCACTTAAAGCTAGGGTTTCTGAGCTCACCCAGCTCACAGGTAAACTAAAGATTTCCTGAATTTTTTTTTTTAACTTTAATTTTCATTTCTGACTTTTGTTTGATGTAAACATTTCTTGCCAAAATTCTTTGCCACAGCCAAACCAAATCTAAAATGCGCCTCCAATGTCTTGAGATGATGTTTACCCAGTTTGGTGGCATTTGATAATCCTAGACGGAGTATTGCAAATTCCACAGCATGTGGTTTTCACAAACCCTTGAGTAGGTCATTTCCTGTAGAGTGGAGCGCTGACTCCATGAAAGTTGTTCAGCTTGATGAGATGTGTGAATTATGTGTTAACCATAGTATCAAAGCTTGCCTACCGGAGTATCAAAGGTCGTTTACTGAAGTATCAAAGTTTGCTCTGCCAGACTACTCAACAGCTTTTTCCCCCAGGCTATGAGAGCCCTAAACTCCAATCTCCCTGTCCCTCTCTGAAACCATAAACACCCTCCACCCAAACCCATGGAACTGACAATATTTTAAGTACAATTCTGAGTGTGCTACACACACACACACACACACACACACACACACACACCTGTTGTAACACTCTTTTCTTTGTATATACATTCTTTGTATATACAAAAATCATGCACCTAATTTCTTTTTGCATATTTCATGTATACATATTATTTATAGTCCCTATGAAAAGCCTTCTGTACAGTCTCAGTATGTGTATGTTTAAGCAAGTGTGTATCACTGTGGTCCTGTGAGCCATGACATTTCGTTCCACTTTATGTCCACACATGTAGCAGAATGTACATGTAGTACAGTACTACATGTACCACACATGTAGTCATTGAATTGACTTGATGTGAATTTGAATCTGGGTGACGAATTTAAAAGGTATGTGCTACAGAGGCCCAAAGAAGTTTATTAAAGCCGCCACACACCCCCACACCCTCTACCACCATCACCACCCCAGATGGCTGCAAATTCCAACATGATTATAAACTTCCATGAGTTTTCGAGCATGTTAATGGCTTTTAAAAAAAACTTAAATCTTCTGCTCCTTTTGACTGCTCCCGTTAGGGGTCGCCACAGCGGATCACTCTTCTCCACACTACCCTGTCCGCTACAACTGCCTCTTTCACCC
>JAOTRA010000009.1:4358201-4388537 GCA_026260255.1 Pseudolaguvia tuberculata | reverse complement strand
AGGTAGTTGGGGTGAAAGAGGCAGATGTAGCGGACAGGGTAGTGTGGAGAAGAGTGATCCACTGTGGCGACCCCTAATGGGAGCAACCAAAAGGAGACGAAGAAGATTGAAACTACTTGGGTGGGAACTGTGTATATAGTTTTTTCATATCGGCAATTAGACTAATAAAACTTCTGTTGTTGAGGTTTGTGCTTCTATTTAAATATGTCATGATGTGCACTCTGTTGCTGTAAGTTGTGATGACGGATTAATTAGATAAGTGCATAAATGTACACATGTTCGTATACAGACTGCATTCCAACTAGAATAAAATGTCCAGTGCAGCTTACAGAGTTGCACTGATTGCTTTATACATATTGTAATGAATAAAGCAATCAAATACTGTGCTATTTTCCTTGCTTTTGTCTATAAATCTCACTTCCTATCCTATCTGTCGTTCTCTCTCACTCTGCAGCTGTGCTGGATTCCTGAAAACCTGGCTGCCTTTTATTATACTATGCAGTCTTATCATGTCCCTGGCTTTGTACATGAACTTGCGGTGACCATAGAAGGTGAGTGAAAGAAGGCCATAACAACCGCTGCATCCGGGAGGAAATTCTGCCTCAAGTAGGACTCCAATGACTGCCGGCTAGACTAAAGAGCACAAAAAAGTTGTCCGCTTACAGATGAGGAGCCCCACAACTGGAACCTAACTTAAATCCTGTTTTTCATAGAAATGAGACAGGAAGCCCCTTTTAAGGGTCTCATTATAACATAAAATATAACAGTCTATACTCACTGTCTGTATTCCAATGTTTGATCTATTGGTGCTGATGATTATACTGTCCCACAATCATAACCTCTGTTAGACAATTTAACATGGCTAATTTTTGAGCTGCACAAACACTCCATACTCTGTGATCTACCTGCAATTATTTCTCTTGATTACATTTTTTGTATCCTGTTTATGGAACTTGTTTATGTGGATAATTTGTACCAGTTCTCTTAAATGTAATGCAAATCAGCATGTTCATTATATATACAAATTCACCACTAAACTATCTGTCTGGTTGAATGCTGAATTTGGGTGGTGGGTTATTATATGTTCCTGTGCATGCTTGGTGACTGGATTCCACTGCTGTCATATTCATAGAACAAGTTCACGGGTAGTGTCAGCATAAGATTAGTGTACAGTTTGACTAGTTTCTCTTCTCCCTCCCTTTTCATAGTGATTCTACTGATCAATAAACAGAAGTGATGTTGATCAAGAGAAATAATATAATATATGACAATGTAAACAAATATCACTCTGTTTCATCACACTGCAGATGAACATTCTGGAACAGGTCTTCCTATTCAGGATGATTGTGTGTGTTTTCAAGATGGTAGTTAAATCTATCACTGAATCGGACATTTATATTGAAATCATATCTGTTTCTGCAATGGTGAAACAACATTTATTCTAAAGTACTTTATTTACATTTCTTTAAATAAAAACATAAATATTTATAGTGCTTCTTTTTAATACTTCACTGCCAGGATGTCTGACTTGTCTTGTCACATTTTTTTTAAAGAATTTTGAAAACTGAAACTGATTACATACTATAAATGCTTGTTTTGTATTATATGGAATCCATTATGACTATTATGTCAAGCCTCATTTGTTTACTTTTCTCCATCGTACATATTAACTTTGCATTCGGTTTCAGTCACCAGACAAAAACCCAGGTAATTCCAAACCAGGAGTTAAACACCAGGTCCATTACTATGCCACTTGTGGCCACCATTGTTTCGAATCAAACTGAGAAATGGCATGGGCCTTTTCTCCTCCCATTCCATTAACCTTCACTGACTCACCATCTTACACACTCCTGTTCTTTAGAACAGCAGGTAGTCAGGGCTAGTCGTCATCTCCTGCTACATATCATTGAGTGTGTGAGGAGAGTGGCCTCTTCTGGTTCCAGCCAAAGTTAACAAAAGCGACATGTATAACATGTTATGTTTTGTAATTTCTTAAATACTCAAGTAATAACTTTTGAGATTTTCATTACCTCATCAGTCTTTCCACAAGAGGAAAGCGCTTGTTTGTGTGGACTCAAAAGTCATTGGCTTTACCCATTTGTTATGAGGTCAATCAAAAGTCTTCATCAATGTCTGATTATTTAGGAAAAATTATAAATATACAATTTACAAACATTCAATTTTCTATGTAGTAAGTGTTTCAATGTTCTATTAGGCTTGAACCAGTTTGAAGAAACTAAGACTTATATTTTAGCATTCCTAGGAGCACAGTGATCTTAGATTAGATTTAAAGAGACCCATAATCCTTTTTCAATATAAACTCAGATAATTAGCCAAAGGAAACCATGAAATCTGTGATGTTGTAGTAGGTCAAAAAGCAAATAGATTTCTGTTTAGGAAAATGTTATATTTTATGTACATTTTAAATAATGCTGTTGAAAAGGTTTACATCAGAAAGACAATTTAGGGTTACAGGCAATATTGCTGGACATCATTCAGATAGGAGTGATTTCTTTTGTAGTTCAGTGAATAAAAATTTGAATCAAATTGAAGAAGAAAAAGAAAAATTGTCAAAAAATCATCCAAAGCTGATGAAGAGAAAATTAGAGGAAAGAGGTGCTCATCGTAAATGGTTTATTAAAAAATAAAGATCCATCAGGTGTCAATCCGTGTACTAATTGCAGTACCTTTATACACAATCCGTGTACTAATTGCAGTACCTTTATACACAATCCGTGTACTAATTGCAGTACCTTTATAATCCAGAGATGTCAATGAGGCTTATATGAGAAAACACCTTATGTGAAGCTCAGTGAAATTGATACCGTACAATTATTTTTACTTGCAATTAGTTGCAGTGATTTGTGGATTTTTGATTTTCTCTCAGACATGAATAGGTCACATCCCCCCTACACCTCCCCGTGTTCCACAGCCTCCCCTCCTCCAAGCTTGTGTCCAAGCTCTGCTGCTTTCATTTCATTGTTCGAGAGGAGTTCAGATGCTTCCCTTTCTCATGGTAATCAGATGGTCCCTTTCACTTCACTACACGCAGTTCATTGGGATTCAGGGTGAGCTGAGATGTCGGCGGGATCAGAAGTTTAAGTTCCGCCCAAACACCCCTTCCGATCCACATAACTTTGAGGGTCTTTGAATTACGGATAACGAGCGCCTGAAGACAAGGATTCCCAACTTTTGCGCCATATTGTAAAGGACGCCGCCGAGTGATTTTGTAATGTAATTTCTGCTTAAACTAGCGAAAGTTTGCGACATGTACGTGTTCTTGATGCGCGTCGTGTTCGCGCTGATGTGCTTCCACGTGACCCGCTCTGCATCGTGTCCTGCAGGCTGCGAATGTTCAGAAGCTGCGCAAACTGTAAAATGCGTTTCTAAAGACCTCAAGGACATACCGACCGGCATTCCTACTTATACTAGGAATCTGTTCATTACAGGCAACCACATCAGACGAATTGGTCCTGAGTGTTTCAAAGGACTGGACAATGTGATAACGTTATCACTCAGCAGCAACAGGTAAAACGAGGTTATTATAGTAGTCACAACACTTTACTGACCAAGTTTGCAAAGTCTGGTGTTACAGTGGGTCTTAAAGTAAATAGTTTTATTTCAAATCAGGGAATTGTATATACATACATAATTTTTTTTTTTTTAATCCTAAAATGTTCTCTTGTGTAGAATATCTGAGGTGGAGTCTCACACCTTTTCCAGCTTTCGTAACCTCAGGTCATTGGATCTAAGCAGCAACCAACTGCAAGTAATTCACGCAGAAGCTTTCATTATGCACAACCACACACTGAAAGAGCTCAATTTTAGCCGTGCACTGTATAACCACTCATCAGTCACTAACTTGGCTGTGGCTCTTCAATGGAGCAGTCTGGATAACTTGTTAGGCCTTGACCTGTCCAGCAATGGCTTGATCATGCTTCCTCCCCACATATTCCTTCATATGAGCAATCTACGTCGGCTTCAGCTAGCAAATAACTCCATTATAACTGTTTCCAACGAGACGTTGCTGGGTTTGGACCATTTAGAGGAGCTAGATCTAAGCCATAATGCTCTTAAAACCTTGAGCAATGAAGGCTTGGTGGAATTGGAGCGCATTCCAAAAGCAAAGTTACACCTTGGGCAGAACCCATACACATGTAACTGTGGAATTGAACAATTCATCACATTGCTAAACACGTTGCAGGACCGTGTCATTGATGCTGAGCAGCTGGTGTGTGTGTATCCAGTTGAATTTCGCAACTTTTCTTTACTGCTTGCAAGGAAGTTGGTGCTGGGATGTCATCACATACCAGAGAGCAGCAACATGGCACTTCAAACATCGTACGTATTTCTAGGCATAGTGCTTGGTTTTGTGGGTCTTATGTTCCTCTTTGTGCTGTACCTGAACCGGAACGGAATTAAGAAACGCATTTATGAAATGCGTGACACCTGCAGAGAGATGTGGGAAGGCTACCATTACCGATACGAGATCGACTCAGATCCCAGGTTGTCACAACTCTCCAAAACTGCAGATGTGTAATTTGGACAACTGATTTGACACACGTTCTTCCAACCTGACATATTTATCCAAATTTTGCCTCAATAAACTGTAAAATGTTTGTATATATAAACTTTATTCTACCAATATTAGAAATCTGTAAACCTGTTTATCTATTCCCCATCTATTGCAGATTAGTTTAGTGAACTATCCTGTCATGTGTTCCCAACACATTTTTCCAATTAGTTCATGTAATCATTGAATACAAAGTTCAAGTTAGAAGTTCTAAGACCTTTCTGCTCTTCCAGTCAGACATTAAGCATTTACTGCTGTGTGGAGGAAGTCATTGTCATACTAAATCTGTTTTACTGCATGCTGTGGTTACAATTTTCCTAAAGCTTATTAAATCAAAGAGTTGGGCCACAATCAGCCAGACTCGAGGGCCCACTCTACCCACAGGGAGCTTGTGAAGAATGTGCTTGCTTTTCTCTACAAAGCATTCCAATGTGAGGATAACCTCCTATAAACCTACCATGGAGCCACAAAGAAACACTTCCTTTGTGCCAGATAAACAGTACAAAAGAAATTAAAAGAGAGACCAGCTGTGGTCTCTTTCTCCTTCCTCTTTTTAAAGGAAACTTTGCCATGTTTTATTTCTCTCATTTTTATTGTCAGAATGATGAAAACCAGCCCTGCATGAATACAAGACAGAGTCTGGCTCAGCTCTGAGCTCCTCGGCAGCTTCTTATGTTTAAGCAAACATTAAGGTGATAAGATACAGATAAACTTGGAATGATTTGCTTGTTTTTTAAGTCAGAATGAAAAGAACCGAATTTGACAAACATTCTTGTGATCTAGGAGCCAAAATTGTGTGCGAAACTGTCACTGTTGCATACTTATTTTATTAAAATAAAAAATATCTGGAAATTATTAAATATATCAAATAACTTTATTTAAATGTAGTCAGTATCTCAAAAACTGATCTGAATCTTGTAATTCTTTGCTTTTATATGGTGTGTGCTATCCATTTCCAGTTTATTAAACATATATAATGGCATCTACAAGAGAAATGACAAAAACATGACATGTAGGTTAACAATGAATGCAAATTGCTATATGTATGTACAGTATGTATGTATATGCACTGAATGAACAAAACATAAAAATGGCTTTTCATGTTGCACTATGTTTCTAATAAAATTGTATATCTGCCTTGCTATGTGGTTCTTAATTGGGGGGAAATAGTAAAAAAAAAAAATTATTTTTATCTATATATATATATATATATATATCTTTGTAGTAGGGCAAAATGATGTACCCATTATGTAGGACTTACTGCAGGATGATAATCCAGATCCAGAATACCCAAGGGTATTAAGGCTGCAGCTGCAGCCAAAAGCCCAGTGTTCTGAGCAGGAGACAGAGCCGGGAATAGCAACCAGCTTGAATTAATGGTGAAAGCATTTTTTTGCAAAAGAAGAAAAATACAATAACCACAGACACCTCCATCCTCAGAATTTTCTACCAATATACTGCATGTCCCTCCTCTGCACATGTTTAAACCATCTCAACCTAGCATTAAATGTTAATTTTTAACAAATACACAAAACAATTATGGTACATAACAATGCAATGATGCCATTGAAGTAAGTATCTTAGTTATTCTAAAATAATAGTAGCGTAATAGCAAAATGTAGATTTTTTAAAAGCAATTTTTTTTATCAGCTGAAATAATAAGATTATTGTAATAAGAATAATTGTGAATTATAGGATGTTTAAATAGGATATTTAAATTGTAATTAAGGTTTTATTAATATTAGAAATATATGGAGATGTCATGTGCAAATTAATGCAGATGAAAAGATCCTGTTTTAAAATTTTATTCTCAAAATGTATAATACGAGACATGTATAAATGTATAATATGAGACATTTAGAGGGCATGGATGCAGTGTAAAACATGCACTTTTGGTTCTTATTTTGTTATTTTGGGATGTTGCCCCAAAACAGATCTCTCATACAAATAGTTGTATTTCTTGTTGGAAGGGATATTGTTAAGGGCAGTGCAGTGGTGTCGTGGTCTTTCTGTTAAAGTCTTTAATCTAAAACTGATGTTCAGGGTGCAAACATTTCAATAATGCATCTTTTACCCAGAGTAGTGAAGCTTTTCAATCAGGACCCTGCACAAACATATTGAAAGGCATTAATGCAATAAAGTATTAATTAACCTACATACCAAATCATCAAAAAGTTAATTACTCTAAACAACGCAAAAGAATCAGGTTAAATTTTCAAAGCACTTCCAATAGTGTTCATTTACTCTCTTTAATCCAATGGGCTTATTTTTTTAGCTCAATTATTCAAACGACGTGTACTTGTTAATACAAACGCAAATATAAATAGTGGTTGGCACTGTCTCCTCCTAGCAGGAAGGTCAAGGTTCGATTCCCAGGCAGCAATTGAGGCCCAGAGCTGCCACCTAGAGGAAACTGATAAAAACATTTTAGCTTATTTTCGAGAGAAAGAGAGAGAGGTAATTGTGGGAGTGGAGTTGTACATTATTATAAAACATTTTAATAACCGTTTTTATAATTTCTATGATTTTTTTTCAATGTGTATATATCTATGTAAATTCCAGATACCTGAGTGTGTGTGTATACTAATAGTATGACGTCAGCCGGAGTCGCGGACTACCTGTTACTACCTGTTGCCTCAGGTAATTGAAAACAGCAGTGTAAAGTCGGTGGAAGAAACGAAGGAGATGGACGACGGCTGTAGTTTACAGTGGTAGTTTGTTTTTTACATTAAGCAGCCGTTCTCATTGTCCACACGGGATATATGACCGGATTCGTCATTAAATTGTGGGTCGAACGTGTGACGGGTAAGAAAACCATTGCACTTCCGGGGGCTGCGTCATTTCTCTCTTTATGCCGTAAGTAAAGTTTACACTTCGAATCCTTTTACCTGTTGTTTGAATTTAGAAATTAACGATTGTCATAAGTTTAAGCAAATAAAAACATGATCTGCCTTTCCTGCGTTGGAAATATGAGTAAAACACTTAAACACGGTGTGTGTGTGTGTGTGTGTGTGTGTGTGTGTGTGTGTGTGTGTGTGTGTGTGTGTGTGTGTGTGAGCGCGTGTCAGCACAGAACCTTTTCTAACCCATGACTTTGAATAATTTTTTATTCTTCCACAAGTTACTTAAGATATGCTTACAGATTAAAGCTTCATCTTTTATTTGTGATATAAATGATTATGGTATGCGCGCATTGTACTGCTCGAAAGACCCTGTATTCTGACAGAATTAACACAAAACTTTTCATTTTCACCACCGTGTACCATTGGAGTGTCTTTGTGTTGTTCTACAGTTACAGGTAGAACCATCAGGTACAATAATGGAGCAGAAGTGAAAGCACACTGTTCTCTGTACACTCTGGAATAAGTTTCTTTCTGATTGTGAGTAGGTTTCTGAACCACAGAACAGGTCGGATTGGATCAGTGTGCATATAAAAGATGAAAATGTTTATTTATTCTTTTATTTAATCACGTGACAGCAGCACGGTGTATAAAATCATGCAGCTTCAGGTGCTTTAGTTTATGTTCACATCAAACATCTGAATAAAGTAAAACAATCTGCTATGATTTTCACACACACCTCATGCAGACAGAGTGTATTAGAGCTTATAGTTTTTGCAAAAGATATTAATTCATTCATCTTCTAACCAGCTTATCCCCCAACTTGGGGTCTGTTAGAGCCTATTTCAGCGACCACAGGTACGGTTACAGGTGCCAGACCATCGCATGGCCATGCATTGACACACACACACACACACACACACACCTCTCATAGAAATGAATTAATAGGAGGCTCATGTAGGATGTTTTTGAGACATGGTGAGAGAGGCTAGGTTGAGATGGTTTGGGCATGTGCAGAGGAGAGACGTGCAGTATGTTGGTAGAAGAATGCAGCAAGAAAAGAGGAAGACCAGGTTTATGGATGTGGTGAGGAAAGACCTGCAGGTAGTTTGGGTGAAAGAGGCAAATGTAGAAGACAGGGTAGGTTGGAGAAAAATGATCTGCTGTGCTGCGCAGCCGAACTGGGAAGAATCAACCGAGGAAAGCATGGTGAGAACCAAGCATAAGCAGAGACTGTGACATACTTTACTAAGTCCTACCTGGTGGATTGCTTCTTTAAGCTGTTGAATATCCTTATTTTGGTTTAAGTAATTTTATCCAATAACAGACACATTATAAAGAGACAATTTCAGGTAAAATTTAAAATGAGTTTGAACATAATTTGGCTTGGCTTCACAATTCAGTTTCCTAAGCAGGAGGTTTCACCTTATCAACGGATGACAAGTGGTAAAAAATTGTCTAGTCAGTCTCATGCTAAGCTACTCTTGTATGTTCGTTCATTCATTCATTTTCTTACCCGCTTATTCCCTAATTCAAGGTCACGGGGGTCTGCTGCGCCTATCCCAGCGCACATAGGGCGAGAGGCAGGGGTACACCCTGTACAGCTCGCCAGTCCATCTCAGGGCAACACGTAGACAAATAAACATTCACACACACATTCACTCCTATGGACAATTTACAATCACCAATCTGCATGTTTTTGGAATGTGGGAGGAAACCGCAGTACCCAGAGGAAACGCACACAACAAACGCGGGGAGAACATGCAAACTCTGCACAGAAAGATCCCCGGCCCTGGATTCGAACCCGGGCCCTTCTTGTTGTGAGGCAACCATGCTATCCCCTACGGCACCGCGCTGCCCACTCTTGTATATTGGGAAATAAAATAAACAGTTATTAACATACAACATCCTAAAGGTGAAGTCCCATCATTTAATAAATCAATAGTGGCTGGAATACAAATTGTAACATCTGCAAAACTGTTGGCAAACAATAACATTGGAAAAAGAGCAATGCTGTGTTTTTATAAGTGGAAGGTATTTGAGAAAGAGGCATGTCAACAATTGTCTCTTGAAGACAGCTAATGACTTGACTGTTAACCAAAGTTTATGGTTAATCCACAACACAATTTTTTTTAAGTATTAGTCTTTTATTAATTATTTATTAATCAAAGGCTAATCTTGTGAAATAAATGTATATTCTGCTGCTTACTGGCATGCTGCATTGATGAAGAAAACTAACAATAAATGTCTTCAGGAAAAAAACCTGAATTATTACTTTTATTAAGTGCTTAAATTTTTAGGAGGTGAAATTGTAAGTTGTCATTTATTTAAGCTGTGAATTTTTAAATTTAAAACATTTGTACATACTTTTTCATGATTAGCATTTCAATTTATATTCAGCCATGAGTTGGCTTTGGCTGAACAGGCAACACTGCATATTCTGGAACTTCAGGAACAGCAGTATCATCTATTGTTAGTCGCTCACCAGCAAGTAGTGCAATTCATAGATATAAAAATACATAGACGCCTCGTTAGCGGCTTGATCGTATGTCAACACCACCATCATCCTAATCCAGGTATTATAGAACTCGAACCGATTCAATGCCTGATTTGAATCACCCGAAAGACAGCCAGTGACTGCTGTTCTGACATTTACAAAAGTTCATTCCATCATCTTGGAACTTCTGAATGGTTTTTAACTTCATATTTTCTTTACAGCACCATGTTTTAACAGGTTTGTGTAGGCTTTTCGGAACAATTGTTGGACCTCACTGGCTTTCTGAGTTCTGTACAACACTAGGATTTCACTCATGAAACACAGTCCCAACAGGAAGATGGCAAAACGTTATCAGGCTTTAATCCAGATAGAGTAAAAATGTTAAAAGCTTGTCGTGATGTTTACTGGCCCTGTCCTATTGTGAACCTACAACCAGTGGGTATTTTCTTTTCTCCAAAAGCACTAAAGATCTGTTTAATAGAGGCAGTATTTTTGTAATCCCTCTTACTGTGAGGCGCTTTCTCTATTTTTTCCAAACAGAACTGGACTCTCTAAAAGTATGTCAGACAATGGCAAAAGCATCTCCAGAAGGTGGGAGAGGGCCAGAAGTCCTGAAGCATGGTCCTTAGAGAGTGGTAGCACCAAAAGTAGACCATATGAAGAGCGCTGTGTTGACGCATTCAGTCACGAAATTCAGTATTCTGAAGCCCTCCACAAGGCCCATCAAAAAGATACAAATGGGAATGCTACCGAACCTGAGAGTGTACGTTTTTTGCCAGGTAAAAGGGAGTCTGAATCTGATTCCTGCATTTGCGGTCACTGTGTCTCCGTGAAAAGCTGTCGAACATTTGCATGCAGCGTATTGACCTGCGGACTGTACCGGGTTTGTAGGCGATTGCCATGTTTGGTGTCTACGGAAACCTGTGCTGACGAGGCAGAAGTTGTAAAAGCTGCAACAACTGTGATCAATTCTAACAGCGATTTTTATCCTGATCTTTGTATTGGAGGAGTTAAAGTGGATTCGTCAGTTCTAATAGAAGATCGTGAGACATCCTCCTTTAGCTTTCCTAAAGCAGAGATAGACAGCCCAACGTACCTGAGTGGCAGCAAGCATTTTGGTGACTTAAAGGACAAGGACTTTATTTATGAAAGTACAAATGAGGATGTGGATTCTCTCATCACGCGTAAGCTACTGGAAGTTTTCTCAGAGTTTGAGATCAACGAACTTGCAAAATGCACGTCAGACTCCATGTTTTTGAAGCGCTCACAGGAGATCAGTCAGCTCATCTCTGATATTGTCCAGGAGCACAACATGAAGGAGCAGGAAGCGGAATGCCGCTTGGTGCGCGAGATCATCCGCATCAGTACACGAAAGAGCAAGAAGAAAGTGATAGTGAGACAGCCTGAGCTTCAGAGAGATAGTGGTAATGACACCTGGAGAAGTAGCAGGAGGAGCAGCAAGAAAAACAGCCTCAACTCTATGAGTGATGGCAGTAAGTGTCACTGAAACCTTTTATTACTTGCTATATTGAAGAAATGACATGTGTTAAAATTAAACTTGAACATATAGCTTGTCTCTTATAATTGCCATTTTTCCTGAGATTGTTTATAACTCGTCTGCTACAGCAGTATTATAATGAACTATGCCTGCATTTACAAAACATCTAAAGGCTAATTGTAGCTTATAGTTTAGTGTTTTACACTAAAATTAGCTCATAAATCTGTGGAATGTTAGGAGAAGTGAAGAGGACATAAAAGTCACAAACTATTTAAAAGAGCTGTTGCCTCCAATCTGCCTCGGAATGTAAACAATTTAGAAACATATGCACATAGCAATTTGATGTTTCTCTGTTGTAAATCCAACATGAGAAACACTATTGCCAGACCGTGGCACATACAGATACATCAGCGAGATGGCAATGATGCATTTTGCACCAGCCCTCTCTCACTTGTCCTGGACACTGTTAACTTATTGTCAAATCAACCTTGATTTTCTACTGTTAATTAAAATACTGTTATGATGCAAATGCACTTTTAAAATTGTAGGGAACGTGGTTAAGTATATCATTCTTTAATTTAAGACACTTAACCTGCATTTTGAAATCTTTATTTGAATATGGTAACAAATTGTACAGACTCGATCCAGTATTATTTAATTTTTTATTAAGGTCTAAAGATTTCAGAGGAGAGATCAGATGACATTGAAGCACGGAATTTGCGGAACAACAGTAAACATTGTAAGTATAACTTTTTTTTTAAATATGCTCTTTATGTCAATTTAAATAAATCTGGCCTTTATTTAAATACATTTTTCCAACATGGGACAAATAAAGGTATATCTTATTACATTTACAAAACACCCTTATCCTACTATTAATTTTGTCTCTTTTATACAATTGAGAGTAAATGGCCTTGCTCAGAGGCTCAGCAATCAAATCCTGATCTTTTAATTAACACCTTAACCACTACACTATATCTTCCATACATTGCCCAGCATTCTTTCATTTGATAACAAGTGGCACCTGCAGGCTTTTGAACAAAAGCATTTTGCTAATAAATACAACATCAATGTATTTTTTTTTAATAAACATTGCTATTACAGTGTAGGGATACGTTATTCACAACACCACTCGGCTTATGAAGTTTGGGTCATAGTGGAGAGGCAGCCTTGATGCAGTGTTTCTGTAGGTTAAGGTCCTTGCTTAATAGCGCTTCAGGATTGGCTTTCAACAATTTTGTTTTGATATGCAATACTATGTCCACAAATTAATTCCAGGATTTAAGAACTACATTAATATGTCTGCTTGAATAACTACACCAGCATGCTATTGATACCACCAGGCAACTGGCATGAGTCTGCCATTCACTGACACCGGAATCTTTGACCCTTTTTTTTCCCACATACAGTTGTGGACTTTGAACTCTAGGCACCCACACGAGTGTGTTAAGTGTTTGTTTAGACACCACTAACACAATGCAATTACACAGTAATGTTTAAGCTTCAACACACTTGCTGCAATAAATATTATTTTAACCAGTGTAGATGTCACATTTCAAGTATTAATGTTAGGATCTCTGTTCCTATTCCTAGCTTCCAATATGTGTTAGATGCAGGAGAGAAGTTAAAGGGGGGGTGTAAAGGTATAGAATGACATTTCCTTCCATCTCATAAAGTTTTAATCCTGGTTTATGTCCAAGTTGAAAAGTTCAACCTGACAATGAACAGATTCTTGACCCATATTTAATTAAAAAGTACAACAGACAAGATATGTTCAAATTGAAACTTTCTGTCTTGCAACTATACACTCATTTTGTAATTATTGTTCTGCATCTTGTTTCAAAAAAGCTGAAACCTTAAACACATGTGGAATTATATTTATCCATGCAGTGACTAATGGATTTTTCATTTTACATTATAAAGTAAATCATTAGGTGTATCATTATCATATGTATCATTACTGAAGAGTGTTATGGAAAAAAAATAGTGTGCTGGTAATGTAAATTGTTTTTCCACAAATTAATGTGCTACGCGGTTGCGTAGTGGTGTAGCCCTGCAATGGACTGGTGAACTGTCCAGGGTGTACCCCTGCCTCTCGCCCTATGTGAGCTGGGATAGGCACCAGCAGACTCCCGTAACAAGATAAAGGAATGAATGAATAATATGCTGCATGATCATTTTTGACCACAAAAATTACAAAACAAATCTTGTGTTGCATATACACTGAAAAAATAAGTGCTTAAATCTCAAAGCCACAAGATTACGAAAATTAATGTGGTAATTTTTTCTCTTTATTACCCCTACCCTGTCTGCAGCATACATGCCCAGTTCTCCTGCATCTTTCTCACCAAGCAGGGACCATGCCACACCCATCACATCAGACACTCCTTTACTCTTCCATGGACAGAGAGCCTGAACCAGTGTTTGTTTTTTCCCTTTGTCTTAGTCTCTGACATTGTAAAGAAGAATAGTTGCTTACTTAGTTTAATGCAAGTTAAATTAACTAAATTGTACAGAAGATGGTCAATAGTAATGATACTTAAACACTACAAAGCATGAAATAAATGCTGTTTTTCTCAAATGAGGTAAGAAAAACAGCATTAGGTTAGCTTTTTTTGGTTTGTTCATTAGAAGAACTATTAGAACCAATTATGCACTTTCTGAAGTAGTGACAGTAGAACCACTTTCCTCTGTTGTTTCGTTGTTTGCTATCAAAGCACATGTGAAATGTAGATAATCAACTTTGACACAAGAGGCAATTTAAAGGAAAACAAGCCTTTGTAAATTTGTATATAAAATGTTTTTTCTATAGTTATAGATGAAACAGTTTTATAGGAGTTTGGGTCAATCAGTAGGAGTTTCGGTGTATGTAATTGATTAAAAACTATTTTAACTTTATGAAAATTGTGCAAAAATATAGATTGCACAGGACCTTTCCAAGAGCAACCTTAACCTCTGATCAATTTGACTTTAACATGCCTGCTAATGCCTGATCCCTATTCTCTTTTACAAACCTCCTCATGTGTTTTTAATTGCAAAGCCCACAGGGCAAATATTACACTATATAAATGAGAGGTTAAGGAAAACTGTTAAGAAACTGAGCACTCAAATTTTTCCAGATGTAATGAGACTCAGAGTGCTGGGATTCATTTGGCAAATAATTGGACTTAAAACAGGGTCACATTCTCCTGTCTCTTTATTCAGAGCACATGTTCCATAAGTGTTTGGAACACGCACAGATTATGAAGAAAAATTGCATTAGAGATGTTGAGTAATGAACTAATGTTGTTTTGGTCTTATTTGATCGTAAACACTGTAAACAAATGTTTCTATGGTTTTAACATTGTAAACTTAGGGTTCCCCCAAAAGACACAAACTGATTTTTATTATCTTCACCCCAGAACCCTAGGACAAATTTAAACATACTAATTGGGCCTTTAAGTTTGTTTGCAGTCATGTGACCTAAATACTGTCTCACTAAGCTCTTAAATCCAAATTAAAAATAGCTGGTTTTAAAATGTTACCTAGTACATTTTTTTTTGTCATTTAAGAAGATTATTTGTTGTTTAACAATCAATCAGAATTAAGAGATGCTTGCATGAATGGATCTGGACTCATGTGTTCATTTCTGGTGTGAACCAGACAGTGTCTAAACTTTCTGATCTTTGTAAACCAACTTCCAAAATCTGATCAATAAAATTTAATTTAAAAGTCAACTTTTATCATTAATATATGTTTTGAAATGCAGTTAGCGTTAAACTTAATCTCATTAGATAGGAGATGATGAGATTTTCTTAGTTGTAGATTACTTCTGGAATAAAGTTTAATTCTCAAAAACTGCCGTGTTGTTTTTTCTGTTTTCTACACTAATCAGATCCAGATCACAGACTTGGGTTAATTAATTCTGTACAGTAAAATGAGTTTGGCCTTATATCTAGTTAATTGTGTATATATTATGTTTGTTGACAGGACAGGTATAATGTTTACCCAAAAACACTTTGTTGTATATTTTTCCATCCATAAAGCACTGGAATATATATGAATACATAATACTTAATAGTTATGTATTATTCTAAAGTAAATTCTAACTTTACCAAACAATTTTTCCCAATTCTTTTCGTCCACCCTTGTACAATCTGTATGATGTCTCACGAAACCCTTCAATGTGTTCCCAGAAAGCATGTGTTTAATAATCTTACTCTTCCAGAATCTGCAGGTCCTCTCTAGTGTTTGTTTATACAGAGAGTAAATGAATGTATTCTCGAAGTCACAGTCAGCAGGGTGAAAAAATAGAATAGAATAAACAAACATAGATAATCAGACAGATAACTAACATACATGTCTGCAAAGTGGTACACGCACACACTGTATATTTATGCAAACTCAACTGGTCTGACAAGTTCAAGTCAAAGAAAAGTAAAAGCATTCAGCTGCGAATATACATGGAGTACACTGGGTCATTCATCATTCTGTTCACATATAAATGACAACAAAAAATTGTTAAGAAAAGGGCTTGTTAAAAATGTGTTTACATTAAGGTTAGATATAACTTGTGACATTACTTTTTGTTGATAAACATAATTTAGCATTAATAATAATGCATTAAATTTCAGACAAATTGTGAGTGCTGGCACATTTACCCACTACACAAACTGACCGGGTTCAGTTACACATTGACTGACTAAAAAGAATCTGTCAGAGGTTTTAGGAAATTTGTCTGACTAATCACAGTTCAGCTACAAAGAATTGGGCTACCATGTATAGTGAAGACGCTATAAGCTAGATACCTAAAAATTATGAATAAGTTGAATAAGTCCCTCGATGTTATAATATTTTCATTAACCTCTATACACAAAAATGTGTGCAATTTGATGCTATACTTAAAATAATACATATTTACAAAATGATCACATAATTGTTTGGAATCTCAGCTAGATTTAATATTGTACCCTTGAGATATGTATATTCTTTGCATTATTTATTATTTACAGCTTCCAGGTAAGCATGACCATATTATTGTCTTTATTTATTTATTTATTTATTTATGAAACAAGATTCTCCAAAGCACGCTTATCTAAGGAAAGTCGTCTATCCCTTGTGAAAAACTAATCTAGCTGGGAATCAGTATCTTTAAGAACTGTTCAAAGGCAGAAAGAAGAAAACAAATCTTTTAGTGAAATTCTCGGTACCTACCTGGTAGGAAACTGTTAACAGCTTAAGTAGTTTAGTAGAGTAACGTGAATGTCTTTTACTTTAGCTTAAAAAAACCTAGTTTATAAATTTATAAATAACTTAGTTTATAGTGACAGACTTAGAGGCAAGGACTTTAAAGTGAATCTGTAAAATTGAGCTGCTACTGATTTATCATCTTATTCAACAAACTACAACTGTTTCGATTTTTACAGACTACATGATTAGACTATAGTAGCTCTATAATTGGCTTTAATTAACATATCACCAAAAAATTTTATTCTATAATGATTAAAGAATTAATATAATATAATTAATGTGACAGAATAATTCATCCATTTATTCATCTTCTATCCTTTCTTATTCCCAAATTAGGGGTCAAAGGGTCAGCTGGAGCTTGTTCTCTGAAGGGCAAAAAGCAGAAGGGTTACCAGGTCGCTAGTCTATTAAAGGGCCACACACACACATTCATTCATCTTCTTATCTGCTTATTCCTTAATTCGCATAAGGTGAGAGGCGGGGATACACTCTGGACAAGTCGCCAGTCCATCTTAGGGCAACACATAGACAAACAACCATTCACACACACATTCACTCCTATGGACAATTTACAATCACCAATCCACCCAATCTGCATGGACTGTGGGGCCACACACACTCCTTTAAAATACCAATCAACCTAATGTACATTTTTCGGACCGTGGAAGGAAACCAGAGGAAACCCACGCAATGATAGAAAGGGATTCCCCAGCCAGGGAATCAAACCTATGCCTTTTTGCTCTGGGGCAACAGTGTTATGTTTGTTTAGAAATAAAATAAACTTAAAATAGTATAGTATTGTATATGTGTCTAGTGTAGTATTGTATATTATAGTATACAGATCCTGTATACTATATCATAACAGTGGAATTCAGAAGATTCATCGTACTTGGCGTCAAAGAAATGAATGAGTCCAAGTATCCGATGGATTATAAGAATTCGGGGGTGCCCTCTAGTGGAAGAACTGTAGCAAAAGTATAAAAGAATATCGCGTCTGCAGCAGAACTTTTGTTCTCGGCGTGTTTGGTAAATTTGAAAATATTTTCTCGCTTTATTATTATTAAGAGAGTGAATCAGCTACAATCGCGCATCCATACGTCTGATATTTCTAGAAAGTTCTGCCGTTTCCGCTTTTCCTCCCGGAAATAGGAGCGCGTTATACGCTACAGATTGTTTTAGCAATTTGATTGGTTCTTTCTCCTGTCATTCACCACTGAATCAATGAGATTGGTTTTTGTGTTCCTAGGGGCGGATCTGTTTTGGTAGCTAGGAAGTGAACACAGGCTAATTTAGACACCGATTTTCATACACGTGTTTGTTCATTACTGTGTTACTGTGTGTTAAATATAAACCCATAACATGGCCAGCGATGAAGAAAAGTATGACGGAATGCTGCTTGTTATGGCACAGCAGCATGAAGGTGGTGTAAAAGAGGTAATAAAGTGATCTATATGGGAGAGCATGCTAGGTTGCTATCTGTACCCTGCATTATAGGGAGCATTGGTTTTGAGTTAGCCTAAAGCTATAATTTTGTTTGTATCTCTTACGGTTGGACAGTCTGGGGTTTTGCATGTCTGGTGGCTTTATAATATTTTTGTCAATCTTTTTAGCTGGTGAACACATTCTTCAGCTTTCTTCGACGAAAAACAGATTTTTTCACCGGGGGTGAATCTGGAGCTCCGGAGAAGGTGAGATAATAGAGGTAATCTTTAAATAATCAAAAACCTGCTGCAGTCTTTTCTTGTCGTGTTGTTATAACTGGTGATTTTATTTCTCTTAACCAGCTAGTGAAAGAAGCGTTTGGTCATCACTGTCAGCTGGCACTTAAGGCCAAAAAGGAGAACGAGTCCAGACAGGAAAAAGAGAGGAAGGAGAAGGCAGAACGTGCCGCCCAAATCAAGGCCGAGGAAGACAGAAAGAGGAAGGTGGCAGAGGACGAGCCAAGAATTAAAGAGCTCACAGATGAGGAGGCAGATAGTCTCCAGACAGAGCTAGACAGAGTAAACCTGCACAATACACCCTGTTTTAGTTCGTCAGTGCCATTTTTATTATATCAATGAGATGCCCTACATCCTTCTGTATCTGAACATTTCTAGATCAATTCACACTTTCCACAATTTTGTTAATAGAAGCTGAATACTTTTGGGGTTTTTTTGTTTTCTACGTTACTAGTAGAATAACAACAAACTAATAAATCCTGTATGGGAAAAGTACAAATTAATTATCGTAAGAACAGTCGTATGTTGTTAAACTATGAACCATGCACATTTAATCAAGGTAAGATGTGAGGAATTTCACTAATGGCGTTTGAATGACCACACATTTTATTTATTAACCTTTTGTAGAATAAAGAAAAGGAGGAAAGAAAACAAGATGTCTCTGAAAGCAGTGCTGCAATTGAAGCAGATAAAGGGGTGAGTGGGTACGCGTTTGTTTATACAATAAATAAAGCAATTTTTTGTTTTGTCATTATGAATTGAAGGCAGCTTTTCGTCAAAGAATATGGACGTTTTTAAACTAACAAAAAGGTTGTTGTTGTTGTTGTTGTTTTTTACAATAATAAATTTAGCATACCTTACCTGAACTGTTATCATAAGTTATGTTGCACAGGCCTCAACTTATTTTTAGCTATTGTGTGATGTAATAATTTTATTCTATAGGAGCGTGAGTGCATCTTAACTTCACTAGAAGGAATTTGGTGGTAGTCATTTATTTTGCCTGTTATCACCGTTAGTGTGATTCAGATGGTGAGGAAGATGAAAAGGACAAAGACAAGATGAAGCCTAATGCTGGAAATGGAGCAGATCTCCCCAACTACAGGTGGACACAAACCCTGTCTGAAGTAGACGTAAGTATCTGTGTGGTAATTTGTAATGAACTTTATGAGCAATTATGAGATATTGAGTTGCTTAACCCATAGATGAAAAGCAGCCATATTGCACTGTACAATAAACGCTAACAGTTTTTTGTATTGTTTCCTTCCTGTTTAAAATTGTATTAGACATTTGTTAAACCACAATTTCCCAGTAATAACACGTGTTGGAGCAGTATACAAGTATGTCAGCATTAAGATTAAGCAGTAGCTCAGTGTTTTAAGGTGTTGGACTACATTGAGTTAAATTCTCTGGACCACTGTCCTACAACTGCCTGACCCTTCAGCAAAGCCCTTTGCCTCAACTGCTCAGTTAAATAAATTAAGGTACCAAATAAGTGCATCTGCTAAATTATTTTTTTCTCCCTTGCCAGCTTGTAGTGACTTTTGATGTCAAGTTTCGGCTGAAAGGGAAAGATGTGGTGGTGGATGTTCAGAGGCGTCACCTGAAAATAGGTTTAAAGGGCCACCCACCTGTGATCGATGCAATGCTTTTTAATGAGGTGAAGGTGGAGGAAAGCTCCTGGCTCATTGATGATGGAAAAATAGTGACCGTCCACCTGGAGAAGGTACAATTGGCTGCAAACAATGATTTGCAATATGCAGATTTCAACTGTTCCTCTCTGAAACCCTCTAAAAATGTGAACTGAATGATTTTTATGCCACTGACAGATAAACAAAATGGAATGGTGGAACAAGTTGGTGACCACAGACCCTGAAATCAACACCAAGAAAATTTGCCCAGAAAACTCAAAGGTAGGCATGATGCTACTATAGAGATTTATAAGATCGGGTCCTCCTTTCATCATGTCATCATCTCTTCCTTCTGTACAGCTTTCTGATCTGGATGGAGAAACTCGCAGCATGGTGGAAAAGATGATGTATGACCAAAGGCAGAAGTCTATGGGCTTACCCACCTCTGAAGAGCAGAAGAAGCAGGACATCCTGAAGAAGTAGGTGGTCTTTATTTTAACCTACAATTTGGGGTTAGAACATTTTACATCATTAATTCGGATTGGATTTTTACATCCTTCTCCAAAGCGTTTTTAGCAGCTGTACATCCAGTGATGTGAATTAATTATTTGATACCCTGCTGATTTTGTATGCTTGCCCACTGACAAAGAAATTATCAGCATATAATTAATCCTTAGTCCTCTTTTAATAGTCTGACCTCCAGGGTCAAGCACGGGGAGAACATGCAATCTCCCCACAGAAAGAAGCTTGCATAGGAAACAAACCAAGGCTTTCTACACTAAATCTCAACTGTTTTTATAAAATCACCTGAATAATATGATTGTTTTTCTGATGGTTAGGTTCATGGAGCAGCATCCTGAAATGGATTTCTCCAAAGCCAAGTTCAGCTGAAAAGATGTTTTCCATTTTCAAGCTTCTTATCCAGAATTTTCTGCATTTCTGTTCTGAAAGAAGACTGTCTGTACTTCCAGCTGCATAGTTCCAAGTGTTCTGAATATTTAAATCATGTTTAACTTTTTTTAATAAATACATTCTGACACCATGACTGGTATCATTTTAGAAGGTTGAACCACCTCTTCGTTGTTTTTTGGAGTTGTAACCGGGGAAAAACTATTTCAGAACTTTCTCAGAATATTTGGATTATTTCCCATGTAGTTTGAAAAGTAGTAGTGAAACAAACATTATCAGAATCTTGTCTTCTTTTTTTTATCAACTAAGTACCCAAATAGTGTTTAAACATGAAAAGCCCCTACACTCCAAAAGGAAATTGTGTTCTGGTTAAAGTGAAAGCAACACTGTCACACACAAGAACGCGTTCTTGTGTAAAGGCTTTCCAGATGTTTGTAGGGTATTTATTATAACAGGATAGGAAAATATGGAGGCTAATTGTTAGGTGTTTGCATGAATTCCGGCTCAGTATATAAAATAAACTACACATATGTAATAATTCTAACTGAAATGCACACGTGATGTACTGTTTTGTTGTAGTACATCCAAAAAAAATACTCTAGTTTTTACTGATAAATTTGTGTGTACAGGTTTATCTAGGATGATGGGGATAAACCTGAATACATACAGGCATGTGGGGACCAAATATGAGGTCAACATGGGTACAAAATCTAATTCAGTTTTTAGTAGAAATGCAGTAAGGTTAAGGTTAGGGATAAAGATAGAGAAAGGGGAATGGAAATAGTATAAAAATTCTGGATACGCACCAGGATAGCAAACCACACACACAAAATTCACCTGGTACTCACTAGAGGGAGCTGTTGGGTAGAGAATAAATTTGAAAATTAACCGTATGGGTTAGGAAAAAGTCCAAATAGGTGTGTTCCTATACACTAGATAACGTTGTTTCCTTACTCTTACTTGCCTTATTCTTATTGCTCGTTCATTATTCTTATATCTAGTAGATTTTTATTCAGTTAAACATTTGAGATATGACCTCTTCCCTACCTGTCTCAAATATGTAACTTTATAGAACAGATATAGCATTGCTAACATGTTCTCCTACAACAGAAAATAGTTTTATACTCTTTCATATTTTATACCAATAAGTAAAAATACATTTTGATGCTAATAATATTATAGCTTGTCGTTTTAGTTTGCCCTATTGGTGTGTCTACTTTTGCACAGTCCACTGCCAATGTTATGAGCTTGCCCAGATTGAGCACCAGCCATGGTTTCCTCAGCTGACAGCAATGTCTCACCCAGGTATGAGAATTTCTTCATTAACGAAAGCACACAGACATCAGAGGGCAAGGTGGGCTTCTGTGTACGGACATAGGAGGAGCACGAAAGATGGGCAAACAGAGTGTTCTTCAGTGATGGGCCGAACCAGACTTGACGACTTGTTATTGGCAACGGGGTTCAACAAATCAACCTGGGCATATGAGTGGAGCTGAACTGGTACAGATCATCAAGTGATTAAACAATCATCACTGTGTCTAGCTGTACTCACTTCTCTGCTACCACAAAAAGTCTGGTGCTTCTGTACTGTCTATAAAGTAGCTATAATTTAATGAAACTAGGACCATATATACCTGAGAGGTTTTAGAATTTTAATTTTGTAAATACACCTACAATTAACAGCATAGTTAAACATGTCAAATATAAGTACATGAATCATACATATACCAGAGTCACCCCAGACCCCAAATAATAGATCAACAAAAGTGCTTTGACTAAACAGAAATACGTTTACCACTGTGAAGAGCAGAAAAAAACCTCAATGTCTCACACCAAATAAAATTCTATATAACCCATCAAAATCTCTTAAAGTACATGCAACAATAACAATAGAATTTAACCACAATGGTTAGAAAAGTTTGTAAAGAATAATACCTGCAACTGTAATACCTGCAAAAGGAATAGCAAAAGATGGGATTGGGTAGGTGTCTAGAGCTCAATTTAAGACAGGCAGGGTCAGACTATTGTTTGTGGACATACTAGCTGTAATGTTTTTTGGTCTGGTGGTACACTATAGGACAGGTGTTTCAATGTGCTACTAAGATTTACTTAATAATTACAGCATTTGGCAGACAACCTTATCCTGAGCAACTTTCATTTATCTCGTTTAGACAACTGAGCAATTAGGGGTTACTGGGAATCAAACCCTGATCACTCCATTGGCAATCCAACAACTTTACCGCTATGCTGCCATTTCTCCATACTTAAGTGAATGATGGAGTTACTTGGGTATGTAACTGCATTTTTGTACATAAAATGTCAGAGATCCCCACCTCTAGGAAGTAAAGTCAATATGGTGACTCTAAGTGTCTTTAGGTTATACTGATAGCTGAAAAGGCCAGAATAAAGCCTGCTGATTGGAGTATTGCCCAGTTGTGCTATAAGGAACTGAAGGTGTAAATAGCTCATCTTATTCCACTGAGATATGAATAAAAGCGATAAACAACAGTTACCCATGGTTTTGTGTATTACCATGTGATTTGCAACTCCATTTATGGTTATCCAATGCACATTCATGATTCACATGTACAATTGCCTTTAGATACAATGTTTTAAAGGTTCATTTAAATATTATGACACCATGAACTGTTAAAAAAAAAAGAATTTTGAAATAATTGCTGATATTGCTAATATTTTCATCAGTGATTCTCTACTTAAAAGTAATACATAATGAAAATATATACACTAGTAAACATAAATTATCGAAATGTCATATTTATTTAGAAGTTTCTATTTCTGATTTCTAGGAAATGAAGATGGGACATTTTCTAGGTTTAAACAAAATTAAAACTAAAAGTCTTTCGGATCACATGATCTAATATTTTATTTACAGTGGAACATGGATAACGTAAATGTTTAAACACTTTTATCCACTCATTAAGTTCAAAAATTGGGGACAACAAAGGGCTGAAAAAGCAATACATGTTCAACGTTTCGGTTGGGAAAAGATTTATTTATGTAAGTTAACTCACATCAGGTCTGTAACACGAGTCTCTCAGAAGTAAGATGGGCAACAGCTCTAGAGAAACTAGACAAATGTCTGGGTGTAAGGGACAGCATCAAAGATCTTTGTTGCATTAATGTGTTCTTTGAGTTACAGTTACACTTATCCAGAGCAAATTACATTTTGGTCCTTTTTTTTTTTTTACAACTGAGCAATTGCTCAAGGACCCACAGTGGTTGCTTGGGCTTGTTGCTTTTTTGAGCTTTTAGATGACACTGCATCCTTCAGTGGCATGATTGTGATTGATATAACTAAATGACTTCAGGAACCTCTGTTGGTAACCAATGTTCTATCATGCAAAAAAAAGCAATATGTGAGCCTGTTCCAAAAGCACAGTCATGTCCTGAGCGCTAAGGCTTATTTTGGACAGATTCAAAGTGGAAATGAGTTCTGAGTTTAACATTCTTGGTAAAATTATGGACGCCATGTCCTCCAGGCTAAAGAGGAGGGTTGACCATTCCAGTGTGTTATCAGTGTTCAGTTCGAAATCCAGCATCACTGATGCTATGGAGATGAACAACTGCATGTTTTGGAAGGCAGTATGAATGCCGAAAAGTATATATCATATGCTCCTCTCCAATTTCAGGGAAGTGTGTACTGTGTATTTCATCAGGACAATGCAGAACCTCATACTGTTGCTATTACAACAGAATGGTTTATTAGTATAAGAGTCCGGGTGCTGAATTGGACTTCCTGCAGTCCAGATTTTTATACCTATAGAGAACAGTTGGGACATCATAAAATGAAAACTATGTCAAAGACCACCACAAACTCTTTAACAACTGAAAACCTGTATCAGCAAAGAATAGGAATACAAACTGTAAGTTGACCAGAATAACAATGTTTAACAGGGGGAAAGATGAAATGTGGAAATGGACCCATATTCTGAGAGAATAAGAATGGCCTAAAGGATTACACAAACATACCTACACATACATTGGTCCTCTGTCCCAGATGTCTATCATGATGTTACTTCAGCTCTGTTTGCCTGGGGCTCTTTAACCCTGTGAGCTTCATTTGCACCCTTGTGTGGACTCCTCAATCACAAACTTGGAGCTGTAGCCAATAAAGCAGTGACAGCACCGTCCCTCACCTCTCTCACCATCCCTCACTCGCACTGCTGTAAAATGGAAACATATTGTATTTAATACAATATGGGTCTATTAAATATGATCTTTTTATACCTGTTAGTACAGTACACACCTAATTTTAATAAAAAGCATTGGTATTCTGCTAGTTACAGCATTTAGCCCGACTAGTTTCCTTATGTCGCAGATATTTAATGTTACTTTATACTAATGTTAATTTCTTTCTAGGATTTTTGTGTGTATGTAAAAATGCTTAGGATCATTAAAATTCTAAGAAATTCTGTCATGTAAATATGTCTGCCTTGTTCTGCAGATTTTAATTTGGTCTTTGATGTTATTGGGTCAAGAACTATGGAAAATTAATGTGTAATATTTTTTCCTTTCAAAGTAACACAGAGCTGCAAATTCTAACACAACCATGTGATAGGTAGGAAAAGGCTGGCATGTGTAAAGCTTGGAGTTACGGGGCAAGCAGTGTCTGAACTAGCTTCAATGCCACTTCTTTATATCTAACAAACCCGAAATTCATTAGCATAGCTTTAATGTAAATGTATAACATGTATGATTATATCAGTATATTGAAAACTGTAGATATATACTGACATGTCTAAATTCAACAAATTATAGAAGAACACCAAAATTCTAATGTTTTGATGTCTGTGACTGCAGTTTACTCGCAAATATTATTCTGAGGAATCCTGTTTTTCCATTTCAGTTATAACTCCCTCCATATTTAAAGTCACTTAATATATTTAATATCCCTATATTTTAATTTCTCTATATTTCATATTATATATTGGAGCATTGACATCTAGACACAAATCACAGTTCTTCCAGGTTCTTTCAACCTTTTTCCAAACAAGTCTTATCCAAAAGTGTCAATAGGGGTTTATTCAGTGATCGAGAGGTGGACACTATACTACAGTGCACAGCCTTGTTTTGCCAAAAACAACCCATAAAAGTGTAAAATCACTAACATTCTTTATCTGGGGTTCCCAGTAGAAACAAAATTAGCAATTTGACCATGTTTGTTTGTTGACCTTATATATATTTAAGTTTCTTTTTTGCATTGTGACTTCCTCCTTTTAATGTAGCTCAATGGGCTGCTTGAGCCTCAGAGAAGGCCTCCTAATCTGCTTTTCCAGAATAGTGAGACCTTTTAACCAGCTCCATATTTTTCTGGAACGGTGAAAGAATGTTCCTAGTTTAAAATATAAACTATTGTATTTTTATTATAGCATACAAATATATTTTAACAGCACCATAGCACTTTCAGTAATGTTTTGTTTGTAGACAGTCTCAAAGTACAAAAAAAATTTTATTTTTAGAATGTAAATAAGAAAACAAGAAGCTGCACAAGGTTTTGGAGACAAAAATTAATTTAATATTAAAAACATAAATAAAGCATACAGCAAACAAGTACAAATAGATAGATATGTACAACGCACTTCAAGTGTGCAAGTTACAAGACATCCCAATGTATGTTAACAGAAAGGATACAAGACATCTTTCTTTCGCACACAGCGCTTTCAAAATATTTTAAACTTTATATTCTATATGACCAACCATGAGAACAGACATTAACTTAAAATTTATTTACAGACATTTACATGTATTTATTCAAAAACTGGTCTTATTCTTGTAGTTCCAAAGCTCTTTTGTTGGTCCCAAAATTTCTATAAAAAATTATTACCAATCATTGATACCAACTTCTATAGGTCATTTATTTTATTTAGCTTTTTAACACCATTCTTTAGTCTGCTTTGATGTGTATATTTTTCCTCCTCCTCATTTTGTTTCAATCCCCATTCAGAGAGAGAGCTCAGATCCACTGTGTTTACACAATTTCTGTAATATCAGGAAAAGTCTCTTGAGACTGAGTCTTTTCTCAGTAGCTTTGTGCTACAGGTGCCCAAGAAGCTGCAAGTCTGGCAATTGAGCTCTCAAACTGAGCCTCTGCCACTCCCGCATCGGTCAAGCTTGGATCATACATGGACGATGGAGACGAGACAGGAAGAGAAGAGGTCAAACCAGAGTAGGACACAGAGGAACCTCGTAGGAACTGAGAGGTTAGACCCCCAGCAATGGAGCCTGAAGCCGAGCCAGGTGGGGAGAGGGCTGTCCCAGCCACAGACCATAGGCTGGGGTACTGGCTGTAAACACATAAGTGGTTAAGAGTCAAGAGAGATAAATACAAAAAAAATAAATTATAAGATCAAATGTAAGTAAAAATGAACTGAAGTGTGAACTGACCTTGTATTAGATGTTGTGCTGGTGGTATGTGCGAGCGTGCCCATTCCACTAGAATTAGGAATTTGTAAGGTTGACCAATTTTCATGGGCTGGAATACTTCCTGATGAGCTGTCCATGTAATTGTCTGAAATTTTACAAAATTTACTGAGTCTCATTCACAGCACAAGATATGAACACACAAGCATAAAATTAAAGTAACAGTTAACGAGATGCCTTACTGTTGTTAGTACTGCGATGAGGGTAGTGGCTGGGATAAGGAGATGCTCTGTGGCTCCGGAGGGTTGAATAGCGCTCACAGTAAGAAGTGGAAGAGTGACCTGGGGACCCAGTAAACTGGGGTGGACTATTACTGGGGCAGATGGGGCCATTACTAGGCAAAAACCAACCACCAACTGTAGAGAAAAAAGATTAGGTCATGAGTTATCCTTCTGATTATCGTTTTTTGTTTTGTGTTATTATAGTTAGAGTACTTACTCTGTGCATAGCCAGACTGCTGATTGTCAGTGCTCTGATCCTGGGTCTCACGGTGATCACTCCTAAGAGCAGTTGGAGAAAACATTTTAGTGCTTTTTTTTTTTACATTAGGTGTTACATATGCATTACAGGTCATCACACTTACTATACCCACCTCTCTTTAGCATCCAAGAAAGCCTTAGCAAAAGGGTTGTGTTTGATCTTCAGTGCTGTAATCTAATGAGGAAACAATGAAGCATTAGAACAATGAATCATTCTAGCATTTACTCAGATAGTTAAGAAGATCTCCATACCTCTTCGTTTTGGTAGGCGGTAACTGCTATGAACTGAGTCTCTGGGAAAGACTGGCTACTAATCATTTTCTGGATGCCACCCACTTTTACAATGTGGATTCTCGGTTCATACTTGTGCAGGGAATTCAACATAATCTAAAAAAGCAACAACAAAAAAAGACAGGAAATGCAAATGTAACTTGATGTAGCTATAAAAAGGAAATTCTCAAGAAAGTTGGTATGCAACAAGCTGCATATGAGTCTCACCTGTCCTCCTCCATTGAGTTTGTTGGACAGTTTAACCTTGCTGAAGGAGACAGGTGCTTTCATCCAGTGGGCTCCGAAATTAGGGGAGTCCGGGTGGATGTATACACAGCTGGGGCTCTGGGGCTCCGGCTTGCCGCCTGGTACCCACTCTCCATTCACGTATTTCCAGCGGTTATTATCTGCAGCCACAAAGTCCAGCAGCACTGAGTACATAGCGTTGGGGTCCAGACCACTAACACTGGCCCTTAGCACCGGAAACATCCGTCTGGAAACACAACAAAACACACACCAACCATGAAACCGGAGTCTGAGCTCACAGCGGACTTTATTGGGTGGAAGCACATCAGACACCTAAGAAGAGCATTAACGACACCAACACTAGAAATGCTCATCTTCTGGTTTTGTATTGGAAAAATATCCTATTGGGATTGGTGATAATAATAGAATTAGTAAATTATTATTAGGACAAATAAAAAGGAGTCAAAAAAACAAATAAATAAGTAAAATGTCACCTACCTTCCAGTCTTGGTAACAATCATTTCATTAGTTAACTCTTTAAATTTGCTCCACAGCTCGGCATCCTCCAGGCTGAGTTTAATGTCCCTCTCCGAGGTGTCTCCTTTCTCGCTCCCTTTCTGAAACTCGCTCTCGACGGCGTTCAGCAGATGCTCCAGTCTCTGATCGGGAGCGGAACAACTCATACTTCCAATCTTATTAATTCAACAACAAAAAATAGAATTAATGCAACAAGCCGGGACGTGATTTTACAAGTGCCTGCAGTCCAGCGGTGATCCTGTGATTCCAGACGCTTTGACAGCGAACTTTTGCTTTATTTACGCGATTAGGCGCTATTTAAAAGCCCACCAAAGATCCCATGCTGCTCTGATAGGCGGAGTAAAACACTCAGGCCAATCCAAATGCCCCCAATCCCCGCCCCTCACATTCGACTGATATTACATAGCAATGGCCTAAAGTTTTGAGTTAAGGCAATAAACAATTCGATTTTATATAATTTAATCTATAATAACCAATTATAAATTATATAAAATTGTATAAAATCTAAAGCCAACAGTATTCCTCATTTTAAAAAGGAAACACAGAGCAAGGCCTTTAAACCTTATCAACTGGATAAGAAATTTAAGTTTCTCTGGTTAAGAGCATCTGCCATATTCTAAAAATGTTTTCAAAGTTTTTACAAAAAGTAAAAAAAAACATGTTGTGAGATCAACAAGAAATCTGAAGTGGAACCAGTCTCAGAAGAGAAACGATCCTAGATCCTACAGTGTAAAAAATGAACATAATGAATATAAATATTTAATCATGGATCACAGAGTCACAAAGTTAAGTCATGTGTTGAATGGGTCTTCATTATGCACATTCATAAGTTCATTCATTCATCTTCTTAAATTATTCATTATTGCTTAATTCTGGGTTATGAGGGTTTGCCAGAGCCCATCCGTGCACACATGGGGCGAGAGGCAGAGGTAGACTCTGGACAGGTCACCAGTACATCACAAGGCACACATAGACGAAGAAACGGGACCCACATTAACTTCATTGTTTAAAAGGTTTTAGCTTTTATTTTCTATTTTAACAATCTGGGTCTTAAACTTCAGATGTGATATGTGTGTGTGATAGTCAACTCAAAGGTTTATTTTTTCCTAAAAGCAGAAAAAGACAGACACCCTCTCGAAGCAGCCTTATCTGTCAGTTGTATATTTGCAAGTGACATTAATCTTTTGTTGTCCCAAATACACATGTGTGAAATCCTTTGTGCTTCTGTACTTGGTGAAGTGTGGATTGCTCGTCAGTGGAACTCTTTCACCAGCCCCCAGCCAAGGCGCTGACACGAACCTTCTCCTAATTTTACATATTATACATATTACAATGGACTAGTGCTGTATTCCTCATTTTATATCATGTCACATAGTAAACTGTAATGCTCATTAAATAACTTTCAGACAGGTGAGAATGGCCATGTGTTAATTAGCTGTTATAATAAACGCATTTATACTAACCGAGCATA
>JAOTRA010000009.1:4346173-4356484 GCA_026260255.1 Pseudolaguvia tuberculata | reverse complement strand
ATATAATAATTATCATTGTTACTTTTCTGCAGTCATTATTGTGCAGTCAGATGTTCCAATATAGAGTTTTCTATGTACCCAACTGAAATTTATTCACTGCAATGACAACTTGTCAATTTGTTTAATACCATGAATATTTTAATTTAACAAATCCCTTTAAGCCTTTTCCTCTCTTCAGCCGAGCCTAAACTTTGTCTTAGTGAGCTGTTTGTGTGCATCTGTAGGCTTCATGTTTTGTGGTGCAAATATGTACAGCTGAGTTTAGCAGTCACCAGTGTGTGAGAAAACAATTAAACACTGCGCTTGTAGGGAGCAGCTGCACTAGGAGTGCAGACATGCTCTCAGTCTGTGGCTCAAGAAATGGTAAAATGCAATGTAGATCAAATACCTCTGAAATAAAGCAAAGACAGAATTCTGTATTTGCAAATAGACAGAGAAGCAGAAAGAGAGAGGGTGTGAGAGAAACAGTACTAGGAAAAGTACTGATCTAGCGCAAAACTTGAGCCAATGGATAACATTTGACCACTTTGATGATCAATCCGGACTAGAATACAGTAGCAAACTAAAAGCATCTGCCTGGAGTTTTGTCAGTTTAGTGGTTGGCTAATGATATTAAGATCAACAGTAATTGCTATTTCATTTTCACACTGATTGATATTCCCATAAAATTGTTTTTAAAAAAAGCAAATATGTTAAATCAGTAATGAATACTGATTTATCGGTTGCTGAAGCTGTTTTCTTATAGAAAGCACATTTTAAAATATTTAATTAAATTAGTTTTCCTCCAAATGGTGAGTGTGGTTTTTTTTATCCAACAAAACTTTCAACTCATTTTCTGTTCAAAAGATTATTTGTATATTATTATTAATTATTATTAATTATTATTATTATATATTTATTTATTCTTTTTCTTTTTTTCTTCTTCTTCTTCTTATTATTATTATTATTTAATTTCTTTAAAGCTGTGTTGAGAAATAAATTGTAAAAAAGCAACATTCACATGAAATAAAATTAACTGAAGTATACTGAATTGATCTGAAACAGACTAAACTGAACTGAACCGTACGGGTCTGAACAGAGTAGAGTTGAATTGAAGAATGACCTTGAAGTTTAAAAAAACTAGTAGCCCAGATGTGGTTCTCATCTGTCTTGAATTGATCAAGGCCATCACACTGCAGGTCTATTGGGTTATGATCCCAGTGAAGCTCCATGACCATAAAAACTATAGACCATAAAATCAGGACAAAGGAGGTAGGGCCCTAACCAGGGCTCTGTTTACTGCATTCCCACGCCATGAACAGGGGACTGTTACCTGCATGAAGCTGGATTTGACTCATAAGTCTTCATCTCCATCAATCCCACCCCCTCACACACTCACACACACTCACACCAATTACCCAGCAGCACCTTCTTCTTTCACCAAAACTGCTGTGCTCCAGGTGTACAAACACTAAATGCTGAGCACAGATCAAAGCCACTCATTAAAGGACAATAGATACAGCCCACTTTTGGATCTTTTACCACAGCCTTAGATCCACAATTTCTCCCCACCTCCACCTCCTGATCAGATCTACTGCCATCTGTAGGTTAGATTAGTTATTACATTTGCTAATAGAACAGCAATGGAATCTGGAATCAAATTCTAATAACAATCCTTATCTGGGAACCTGTTTTAAAACACATTTAATGGTAAAACTCGAAGATTATGCTAAAAGAATGACTAAACATTTTAACTTTTATTATTAAATTTGATAAGCTCAAATGCTTCTAATTAATGGATCTATTAGGTTTGGAGCAAAACCTCAGAGATAGATGTTTGTTGTGGTAACAAAATTTTAGCTGCATTTCACACTGCAGTGTCTAATGAGGAAAAACATTTTGGCATTTCCATCAGCTGAAGCAAGATGGAAATGATATAATGAACAATGACCTTGGTGACTCTATGACTCAGAGGGTCTGATTTGTACAAGAGTTTTATCACATATAAGTGTGGCTATGTGTAAGTTTCTTTTTCTCACATTTATAGCTTTGGATAACTGTTAAAATTGTCAACAAATCAACAACTGAGCTCAAACTCTTAAAACGGGTGGCTATGGTGCGTATGTCATGTCTTTGACTCTCAATACAGATTTTCTCTCCGTCCTGAGAAAGCTGTGTTACACTCAAGCCTGGCAGTTCCACTTGTGCTTGTGGTGGTCTTTGATGGATCCTTGTTCTTTGTAGTCATCGTGAAGAAGGCTTGTTAGTCAGTAAAAGTGAGAGGTAAATGGCTCCTTGGCAGGAAGCTGTTTACATGGTGACGCTCAACCTGCTTGTAGCCCCCATTGTCTGTGGCCCTATCGCCTACTTCATTAGCATTTCCATAAGAAAAGAGAAGTAATTGCACCTTTTCTTCTGGTGTTCCTTCATCTTCAGACCCCTTACATGTTCCTTGAACTCTGTTTTATTCTTGACTGTTATCAGAATACCAGAATCTTACTTTACAGTAGTTGATCTAATGTAAATTTGTCTAGGTTGCGTGCCATGTGCAGTTTTAAGGATTAAACATGGATCATTATAGCAAAATCTAAGCTTAAAAGAATTGTCTCAAATTACTGTTAGAATATCTTAGCTTCTTTATTTAAAAGAAAAGTAAAATAGTTCCAAAAAGTGATAATAACTATCTGATATATTCAATATATTTTCTAACATGTTAATTCTTTTGTTAATGGGATGTGTGACAATAGTCTGCTTATATACTTTTATTGATGTATAATTATTTAATACTTAATAGATTCTGAAAACCAGTTGTACAGCATTCACTAATTTTAGACTGACACAGAGAATTCAACCAGCACTTTTACTATCTACACTATTTCACATATACCTACATGATATATGTAGTTGAGTTAAAGATAATAAGTCCTTTATTCACACAGTGGGTCATGTAATACAGACCAAAGACTAGGTTTCACAACCCATAATCCCTTAAACTCCTGCATGTGCGTACCTAAGACTAACTGTGATTAAGCAACACTCTGCAGTCACAAGGTGAAGCGGGATGAGCTGTCTAACACTATGTAGTGGAGAGCAGGAACTGAAGGATATTTCCCCACCCCTCTCTTAAAAGTCTGCCTCTCTTTGAACTGGAAGTGTGAGAAGTGCCTAGTAGAAGGTTCGAGAGGCTGTGGGCCTATGCGGAGAAAACAATCGGCAGTCTCCTAATTCCATCAAGCTCACAGCATGCATGCATACAAACACACCACAGCAAGTGTGTTTCCTCACCCGCACCCTTGGATACCTGCCACCCAACCAGGTAGGCAAACATACCCCATGTCTATTGAGCCCTTTTCCTGTCAGGATGTACAAGGTGTTGTTGAATACCGATCTCAACTTTTCTCTGAATGAGTTCTTTAGTGTGAAAAAAATGTATTAGTAATTTCAACACAACAATAATATTTTAACCATATCCACCAAGTTTTATAGAGTGTTTTGGTGCATGTTTTGCAGACACCACTATATCGAGCCGAACAGGAGTTAGGAATCCAGAAGATCCTGGAGTTAGAACATTATGTCTGCGTAAAAACTGGACAGGCATCTGTCTTCACTTCCTGTTTGTTTACATCACTATCATCACTATGTGCATGTGGATGAGTGTGTGTGCGTGCTGTGTGTGTGTGTGTGTGTGTGTACCCCCCAGAGTGAGTTTAGCTGCCTTACCTATTACCCCTGGCCCCATGTGGTTGAGTACAAAAGCAGTAGTATGTATCCTGCGTCTGGTCCATTGTTAAAGGAAGAGTCAGTGAGGCTAGTTCTGTACATTGCCTGGGAGCTAAGTTCAACACCTCCCATCATACTCTTCTGTTTGCTTTTCCTAATGGTGTTAAATGTACACTTAAGGAATATGTTATATTATAAACGTCCATAAAGATTCACACATAAAACTAAATTTGCTTAAAAAAGATTGCATTTGGGAATCTGCCAAATTATCGTTTACCATTTTACTGTGAAACTCTGATTAAGGTACATGTCACAGCTTACTATATTTCTGATCAAACAGCAGATATTAATATAAATGTATTTCTATAGAGCAGACCTGATATTTATAAACAATTACCCCATTTGCCAATGCACAGTAGCTTTTCTGCATCTACCTGTTACATCAGCTGGCTGGCCTGTCTGCTCTGGCTATGCTAGCAATAATTACACTACCTTTATTCTTTAGTAAAGTTGTTAAGGTGTTGGACCACTAATTGAAAAAATTCCTGAGTTAAACTCCTGAGCAAGGCCCTTAACTCCAATTTGCTCTGTTGTATAAAAGAGATGTAAAAATGTACATTGCTCTGGATAAGGGTGTCTACCAAATGTATTCTTATCCCACCAAATAGCACAGAGTTATTTCTTTAGTGTAAAATGTTTTTGTGGGATTAATGTTCTGTATTTGCTGCTCACATCAAACTGTGCACAAATGTACACAGTTCTTTGTGTATCATCATATATTGATTGTTTATCAGCACCTTATTTAACCAGGGGTGTGATTAAATAATGGCATGAGGTACGCTGGAGCCTGAATTACAGATGCAGCACTTCTAAGTCCCTTTAAGTGTTTGGTGACATCTCCATTGATCCCTCCTTCTTCACTGTTCAAACAGCCAGTAGTTAATAACATTATAAAGCCAAATACATCTGGATTGAGAACTTTGAGGGACATCAGAGACCACATCATTATTTATGAGGTTTTCACTGTAAAAGTATTCCCAAGGTTGTGCTGTTGTTGTTGCCTTTGTTCAGTTACTGAAGTTGTCAGACTATTGAAGCTATTGAAACTTGGTAGATGAAACTTCATTAATCCATCAGTGATCCAGTAATCTGAGACATCTGCCACAAAACAAAGGTACCAAAATATTTAACACGGCTAAAGTGACATAAGGGAGACGTTCAAATTCAGTTCAAATTTCTAATATTTTAGGTGTGGGGAACTAAAAAATATAAGTGTTGTATAAGTGTTCACTGTAAAGTAATATGCACCTTTTGGGTATGAGTTTATCAGCATGGCTCATTTGCTCACTTTTCTTTGCAAAAACGCTTCAAATCTGTCAGACTGCAAGGGCATCTCCTGTGCACAAACTTTGTCAGATCACCTCACAGGTTTTGAATTGGATTCAGGTCTGGGCTCTGACTAGGCTATTACAAAAGCCATTTCTTTGTTTATTTGGATGTGTGCTGTGGATCGTTATTGTGTTAAAAGACAAAGTTCCTCTTTGTCTTTAGATTCCTAGCAAAAGTCTGAAGGTTTTCTTCTAGTTTTAACTGGCATTTAGCACTGTTCATAATTCCCTCCACCTTGACTAAGGCTCCAGCTCCATGTGAAGAAAAGCAACTCCAAAGCAAGATGCTGCCACCACTATGCATCACTATGGGTATGGTGTGTCTTTGGTGATGTGCAGTGTTGTTTTTGTTTTTATAACCAAAAAGTTTCATCAGACTATAAAGTTTAATGCTCTTGGGAGAATTCAAATGTGTTTTTGTAAGAAAAGTCTTCCATCTTGCCAACCTACGCCTTAGCCCAGACATATGCAGAATACGGGAGATTGTTGTCACATGTACTTCACAACCAGAACTTGCCAAAAATTTCTGCAGCCTTTTTAATGTTTCTGTAGCCCTTGAAAGCCTCCTGGACCAGTTTTCATTTTGTCTTTTTGTCACTTTTGCACTATATTTTCTCCACTTGATATTGATGGTCTTCACTGTGTTTCATGATTTATCTAATGCCTTGGAAATTCTTTTGTACCCTTTTCCTCACTTTCTAACAATAAGATCTCTCTGATGCTTTGGAATCTCTCTATGAACCATGGCTTTTGCTGTAAGCTGCAACTATAAAAAAAGGAAAAGCCTTACTAAAACAGCTGAACTTTAATATAGGTTAGTCAAAGGTGCTTTAAATGACGACAGGTGTTTACTGACTCCTATTTAATATGAGTTTGAATGTTATTGCTTAATTTGAACACAGACATTTCCAGTTATATAGGAGTATGTGCACATTTAAGCAACCATAAATACATTTACACCAAAATGATTGTGAGGCACAGTTGCCTCACAACAAGAAGATGATGGGTTTGAATCCCGGGCCAGTATCTTTCTGTGTGGAGTTTGCATGTTCTCCTCCGGGTGCTCTGGTTTCCTCCCACAATCCAAAAACATGCAGATTAGGTCAATTGGTGATTGTAAATTGTCCATAGCAGTGAACGTGTGTGTGAATGGTTGTTTGTCTATGTGTTGTCCTGAGATGGACTGGTGACCTGTCCACGGTGTACCCCTGCCTCTCACCCTATGTGTGCTGGGATAGGCATAGCAGACACCTGTGACCCCAGATTCGGGAATATGCGAGTAAGAAGGTGAATGATTTCAATTTGTCCTTTATTAAATTGTACAGGTTATAGTTTACATTAAAGTTGGAAAAGTCTTGAAATTATTTATCATGGTTTAATTTTTTTAGATCACAATAACCTGCCATTTTAAGAGGGATGTGTAGACTTTTATATTGTCTCTCTCCCACTCTCTCTCGCTCTCATTTATATATATGGTATATGTGCATGGTAAAAGGTTGGCCCCAATGACCCACCAAAATATTAATCATGTGTTATTTCAGATGATTATGACAAATATTTAAGCTTCTTTCAGAACATTTCAGCATGAGTCATTACTGCTGATAATCCATAGAATTGAATTATGGCTAAATTTAGACAACCTATGTCACTGCTTTTACCTATAGTGCATATTTAACAGGAACAACCTGTAATGTTGAAATAGTTTGTGAGGATGAATGATAAAAAAAAAAATACTAACACTTTTTCACTAAATTATTTCAAACCAGAATACAATTAGACATAAATAGTCTAGACATTAATAGTTTTAGTTCACAGTATAAAAATTAACCTTTTTACCTAATGGCATTATCAGTGCTCCAAGTCTGTCCTCTGCTGGCCAGGGTGTTTCAGTGAGCAATCTGTTGAATTTGTAGTAGCATAATTACATAACCAAGTGATTCAGAATGAAAGGCTCATATTAAATGTTAAAATATTGTGCAGTTTGTGAAGATTTGCATCTTCATAAGATCTTCAAGATTCTTTTTTGAAAGAATGTTTTTGAATGTTTTGAAGGTGCTCCGACCCAGTGGTATAACCATTATTATTTAAATAATATATAAATCTATATATAAATCTAATTCTAATGCTTGTTAGTTTATATAAACAATTTAAACTGATGTTTATTTACATATACATATACATAGTTACTTATATCTGAATTGACAAGATATCCATTAACATGACAAATTTGTCATCAACTATCTGCAGCTTAAAGACGTCCAGGATACAACTCCTCAAGAAAGCATAGCATGGAACGCCATCTTTGTCAGACAAAATTATTCATTCATTCATTCATTCATTCATTTTAATCCCTTTTATTCTGGGTCGCACATAGGACGAGAGGCAGGGGTACACCTGGGACATAGCAAGGCCACACGTAGACGAACAATCGCATACACCCACACTCACTCCTATAGGCAATTTAGAATCATCAATCAACCTAATGTTCATGTTTTTGGACTGCAGAGAAAACCGGAGTACCATACAAACTCCGCACAGAAAGATCCCTTGCCCGAGAATCGAACCTGGGGCCTACTTTTTGTGAGGCAACCATGCTAACTACACCATTGTGCCACCTCCAACATTTTAATAACACTCTCTACAATATACATTATACAATTTTTTTTAGACGTAGGGTCAAAACTGAAACTCTATAAGTGAGTAATATTCATTCATTCATCTTCTTACCCGCTTATCCCCGAATTCGGGGTCATGGGGGTCTGCTGCGCCTATCCCAGCACACATAAGGCAAGAGGCTGGGGTACACCCTGGATGGGTCACCAGTCCATCTCAGGGCAATACATAGACAAACAACCATCCTGTATGTGACAAATTAAAGAGGCTTTCCGGATTTCTCAGAGCACAATCTAATATAATATTTACAAGATATAATACAATATAATTTTAGACCCCCTGAATAAACACAGTGGAAGTGAGTGAATCAGTAACCATAATTTATTGTACATTTTGCGTGATTTAGTTGAGTCCATGGTGTATTACAATTTTACGGCCACTAGATGGCAATGTTACGCAGCATATTTCAGCACATGTTTCCGCCACAGAACTTTTTTGAATCGTATAATTGCTGTATAGTTACTGAGAGATTTACATTCTTTCAGACCTTTTCGGAATTCCAGAGTTGCTCAATATTTTAAATATATATTTAAGTGGGTATAATGGCTACATTTATCATACCAAATTTCCTAACAAAACTTTGGTAGCCTTGGTAATCCACTGAACTCTTTTATTCTAAAGGTAGGAAGTGTTTTGTTGGATAAGTCTTTAAATCTCTTTTTGGTAACCCTTTTTATAAACCCCTACAACACTACAAGAAACAAGAGGTGCTACGTGTCTCTATAGCACCAGATTCTTGACTTTTGACCCACTGGGTCAGATCACCAAAACAAGCTTATTCTAATCCGCTTATTCCCTAATTCAGAGGGTCACTGGGGTCTGCTGGAGTCTATCTCAGTAAATATAGGGCAAAAGGCAGGGGAACACCCTGAATAGGTTACCAGTCCATTGCAGGGCCAAACATAGACAAACAACTATAGACACACTCTTATGGGCAATTGTGAATCACCAATAAATCTACATGTTTTTGGACTGTGGGAGAAAACCGGAGTACCTCCGAACAGCAAGACCTTATTTGGACCTTCTCGCAGTAGGACGACTGTGCTAAGCACTACGCCACCATGCCGTCCAGTACACATCATAGTAGTAAATTCCAAGAAACTGTTAAATTACTTCTGCTTTAATTGACTATTAGACAGACTGTGTTTTTATAGGACACTCTTGTTTCCTTCCGTTTTCATAAACTCAACCAGTTTATTCACACCATCCATCGCAATATCATAGACGTTAATATGACATTGCAAGTAGGGAATGGAAAATACAAGTGGGAAAATCCCTGGACTCAAATCTTCAGGATAAACTGGAACTACAGCTACAACTTAGACTTCCTCCCCAAACATTAGTGTCTGATCTCACTAAATCTATGGGGGCTGAAGAAGAAATCCCCACCGCCATGCTCCAACATGTAAAAAGTGTTTCCAGAAGTCTGGATGCTTTATAACGTGGGACAGTGTGATGGTCAGGTGTTTATGTATCTTTGACCCTTGGCCAAAACAGCTTTAGGAATCTGGCTTTAATAAAAGTGTTTCCTTAAATGGTCATTAAGTGGGTCTGTAATGGTTTGATTTCAAATTATTATTATTATTATTATTATTATTTTTTTTATTATTTTTATTATTATTATCAGCCACATTACCAGATGCACTGGTTGTTTCATCATTAATAAACTTGTGTAAACATAATGGTTACTAATGTAATATTTTTAGCTGTAATTTCATATTTATCAAAAATGGGTCAATACTAACTTTGTTTTGTGTTTATGTACTGGTGTTAAACGTAAAAATAAATCCCAGTGTCATGTAAACTGGAAAAAGAAAAAAGAAAAGAAAAGGCCTGTACTCTAAATATCAGTCTCTGCCTCTGTCCTGAAGTTAAGGCGGGAGTTTACAGGAACAGCAGGCTGGCGGACCGCATCACCGCGGAACAACACAGGAATGCATTGTATGTGTTAGACACAGAAAATAAGTAAAATAGTCCGTAAGTTTTTTTCCTTCTTCATAAATACACAACGGACTACTAAATGACAAGATATGTTATATTTAACCGAGCTTTAATTTAAAGTAAACCAAATAAATACTGACTGAGTTTCTGAAAATACACTAAACAGTCACAACAGTGAGCCGCGGAAGAATACTTTAAGTTGCCGCTCTGTGATCTGGACCTGGAAGCGCACACAATAAATTGAACCACGAATCTGCTTGAAAACCCGCAATGGATTTTACACTTAATCAACAAAAAACAAACGCAATTAGAATAAAACGAACCCGAAAATATTAAACTTAACCCTCAACAATGATGGGAAAATTCTAGAAATAAATACACTATGCTATTTGCTGTTTTAATGTAATTTAAGTCCTTACATTCTGAGCTAAATTGGGATCGGATCCGTTTCACAAACACTGCAGTTACACACACACACCGAGGAGCTCACACTAACTCAACACTGCTTTTAAAATGAGATTTTATCATGTGGAATATCACGTGTGTGTGTGTGTGTGTGTGTGTGTGTGTGTGTGTGTGTGTGTGTGTGTGTGTGTGTGTGTGTGTGTGT
>JAOTRA010000009.1:4335141-4346073 GCA_026260255.1 Pseudolaguvia tuberculata | reverse complement strand
GGAAGGGAGAGAGGAGGGGAGGGAAGGGAGAGAGGAGGGGAGGGAAGGGAGAGAGGAGGGGAGGGAAGGGAGAGAGGGGGGAAGGGAAGGGAGAGAGGAGGGGAGGGAAGGGAGAGAGGGGGGAAGGGAAGGGAGAGAGGGGGGAAGGGAAGGGAGAGAGGCGGAGGGAAGGGGAGAAGGGGGGAGAGAAATGGAAGGGAGGAAGTGGAGGAGTGGCGGTGTGCGTGGCTTGTCTTTCACCGTTGCTCCCCCACACAACTAAAATTAAAATTGGAGAATATTTAACGTCTTTATTCTGTGTATATACATTATGTGAAATAGCCATTGCTTTTTTAATATTAATCTTCAAAATACCATTTCAACTTGGCATTTTCCCCCAGCACAGCGTTTCATTCTCTCTTCTCGTTCGTTTTCACTTCCTGCTCTCAGCCCATCCCCATCATTCATTTTCCATGCGGAACCGCGCGCGCGCTCCCAGGATATGCAATTTCACGCTCGCATCTCCGTACAGCAAACTTTTTTTCTTTGACACTCCTATTTGCTGCTTGCACGTGTTTCAGAGAGAGAGAGAGAGAGAGAGAGAGAGAGAGAGAGAGAGAGAGAGAGAGAGAGAGAGAGAGAGAGAACACGATTGTCATCCTCTGTGCGACTATAGCACAGTCTGTTGCAGAACTAAATGATAACTGATCTGTTGATTAATTATTCGCGCATATGAAGAAACGGAAATCACGTGTTCTTTTTAGTTGGTGATAAAGAAAAAAACCAATCTAAACATAAAGTAAGTATAGTGGTATAATGTTTTTCCTCTGCTGTGTTGTGTATTGTAGTCCAGATCCGCACGCGTGCTGAGCTCCACGCCTGCTGTTCCATGTGACTCGGCACCTCGGTAAAATGGCTGTGTGTCGCGGCACCGCGTGCTGTTTAGCTTGGATCCTCGCTCCTACTCTCCTGTAACAGAGGCACAGTGCACACATTTAGTGCAGAACAGTTCTTTCCTGTGTCCTTAATACTCTTTTAATTTAACAACTTTTTTAGAAACTTAGAAAGAACACCAGGTCCGATCTGGGGGTGAGGGGAGGAATGATCCAGGACACAGGTACATTGTTAAAATTATTATATTTACATTCGTTGCTGTTCACAGCTCGATTGTAAAACAACAACAACAACCAAACAGACATCAATCTGACTCGGTTTAAAGGAGAGAAAACCAAAAAAAGAGAGAGAGAGAGAGTGAATAATGGCCGCTAAGGTAGCTGCGCTCAGCACGAGCCCTGCCGCTGAACTGAAGAAACGGGACAGGGACGCGCAGGAAGACTCGAGCCCAGGTGACGGAAATAAGGACAACAGTGTGTCTCCTGGACAGAAAGAGCTCCAGGACAGAGCCGAGGTTACTAATGCACCGAAAGGAGGAAGAAGAAGAAGAAGAAGAGGAGGGGGTGGTGGAGAAGAGGGAGGGGGAGGGGAGGAACCTGGCATGAAAAACGGCAACGACAGTTCGTCCCGGATGCACAACAGTAATAATAACAACCCGAACGACCTCGAGGAGAACAGTCACCCAAGCGTTCCTCATCAATACCCGAGCGGCTTCCCTCCACCAACATACGGCTACAACCGGGGCGCTTTTCATCAACATGGCGGACAACAAAGCCCTGCCATGGCACCGGGCGGTGTAATGGAGTCTTATCCGACTAACTCACCTGATTCCGGCTTCTCTAACCACTACAACAGCTATGGGTCTTTCCCAAATCGGTCTCCATATCCGAGCCAGAGTTACTGCATGAATTCCCCGCGCGCTAACCAGCCGAGTCAACAGCCAAGCAAGCAGCAGGCACCACGAGCAGCGGCGGCAGCGGCTTCCTTTAGTAATAATAATAATCCGAGATATAACATGAGTAACCCTCAGCCCAGCCCGACCCCAACATTGAACCAGCTCCTGACTTCTCCTACCGCCACCAGAAGCTACCAGAACTACCCGCAGAATGACTATAACAGTCAGGACGGCGCAAGTAAAGGAGCAGGAGACATGAGCAGCACTAATCACTATGGAGGGGTTCATCCACCCTGGCAACAAAGAGGCAGTCCGGGGAACAGCGCTCATGCGCTCAACAGAAACCAGGTAAACTTTGTTGGCCTGAAACTTTATCGGTGGCTCCCGGAAAAGCCGTGAGTGTCTTGGGCAAACTCCGCGGTTCTACCGAACCTGCCATTGTTTCTCCACAGCTTCTCTAAAATGGCTGCCACTATTTTTTCCTCCTCCCTATAACACTGCATGAGAGGGTTTTTTTTCCTCCTTTTCTTTTTGGGCTCAGTTGGTGTGTAGTCTGATCTGGTCGATGTGTAGCAGAGGGACTAATATCGATGATCGAGCTCGGATGTGTTTTTCTTCATGCAGATTGTCTGGGGGGAAATTTGGAGTCAATGCTACACCTATAAAAGCTGCGCACATGTGTGTTCTCTGTCTGACTGCGGTAGGAAAAGACATACATTGCTCAAATAGAGCCCAGAATTACATTACAAAACATTCGTAGTACTTTTGCCATAAAGTTCTGGTTCGGTTCAGATATGTTAGGGTGGGATGTGGGCTTTTGGATAAATAATTATTTGTCCCCCCCCCCACGTTGTTGTTTCTAGTCAGCTCTGATGGCTTTTCTGTCGCTTGTCAGCTGGTGATCTTTGTGTGTGTGTGAGTGAGAGAGAACATGTGATTGAATCTGTCAGTGATTGGAGCAGGACAGGAAGCTTTACTTTGGGATTTGAATTAGGAGCTAAAACATTAGGACTGGGCTGCTCTTGGGTTGTTTCACTATCTGAAAATCTGATTGGTTCCCTGTCTACTTCCCCATAACATTTATAATTATAACTAATGCAGAGCTGTGCTGAATACTGCTGATGCTGCACTGCATCCCTCTCTTTCTCTTTTTATTTCTCTCTTTCGCTCCCAATCTCTCACTTTTCTCCCTTTCTCTCTCTGGATACACCTGAAATTACAGCGGTATTATATAATGTATGAAACATGTATTAGTAGTAATTTGAGTGAATGCGGGGCGGAGTTTGCATGTTTTCCCCAAGCTTGCGTGGGTTTCCTCCCACTGTCCAAAAACATGTACATTAGGTTTATGGGTGATTCTAAATTGTGTGTGTGGTTGTTCGCCTATAAGTGATTCAATTTATTTGTCACACACATGATACAGTGTAAAACAAATAGCAAAATGTTTGTCTTCGCATATCCCATCTTAGTAAGTTGGAGTCAGAGCGCAGGGTTAGCTATTGTACAGCCCCTGGAGCAGGAAGGGTAACCCAACAGTGGTGGACTTAAGCCCAGGTTTTTCCTTGGTGGTGGTTATTCTTGAACCCAGGTCTCCCGATTAACAGCTCTGCACCGTAACCATTTAAACAACCACTACCCTCTGGGCCCTGCGATGGACTGGTGACCTGTCCAGGGTGTACCCCTGCCTCTCGCCCTATGTGCACTGGGATAGGCCTCAGTTGACCCATGTGACCCAGAATTAGGGAATAAGCGGGTAAGAAAATGAAAAAATGACTTGAATGCTTAATATATAAAAAATCCTACTAAACATTTCTCAGAAGATCTACATACATTTTACTGTTTAACTTTATCTGTTTATCAGCCGGAGTTAATTGTTTATTTTATCAGGATTCATTATTGTGTTCTAAAGGCTGGGGGATTTGTTTTAAAACATTTTTATATTGCTGGTCGAGCTGCAGGGTGACTTAACTGTTAGCACTGTTGGCTTACTGGAGTAAGTGTCCAGTTTCATATCCCCTTCAGGGTTCTTTCAGTGTGGAGGATGGGCATGTTCTCCTTATGCTTGGGTGGCTTTGCTCCAGGTTTTCCAGTTTTCTCCGCATGTATGCTAGTTTGATTGGTGATTCAAAATTACCCATAGAAGTGAGTGCTTGTTTGTATGTGGCCCTGTGATAGACTGGTCATCTGTCCAGGTTGTCCTACTGTCTTTCAATTAGTAACTGCTGCCATTGGCCAGGGTTGCCACATACCAAGTTTCCGGTGCAGTTTTCCCTGCCAGTTGTTGTTTAATATAATCATGTGGGTACACATTAGAATTGGCAAGTGAACAATTTTAAAATATGTACATTTTCTGTGCAGTTTTTAACTCTATCTGGAAAACCTTGTTCAATATTTACATAATGAGCAAACATGCAGGTTAGAGGTAGCAAAATCCTGAATTAAAGCAACATTATGTAGTTCTTCAGCTTAAAAATAGTCTGTAAAATTATTCTTGGTAAAACAATGAATTTTACTGTTTCTACATTTATTCTAATAGTGAGCTAAATTCCATGATTGCACTTATTACATTAAACATCATGTCTGGTAAATTGTGAAAAAATTACTGTAAGTAAAATCTTCAATAGACTTTTTGCTTCAAATGTATGGTGCAGTCATGGTGTGAAGAACAGAATATGCTTGGTGTTGAGTTTCTGCATGGTTAGTCAAATAAAGAAGCTCTATTGCTTTACAGCCTTATAAACGTATAACATTGTCCAAGGTGTAGACAGTTATAGACACTATAGCTACATGATCTTTTACAATGCCCCATAAGGACTATGCAAGCAAATATGCTACAGTTATTGTAGTTTCCATCTCTGGAGTAACAATAAATAAAACTATGTAATGGTATTTATAGAACATTTTCTGCATTCGCTGGTTCAGTCAACAACTTTGTAAACTATTGCACTGAACAGTTTGGATCTTTCAGGTATCTCTAATACGGCTAGCTATTCGGTTAACTGACAAACATGTACCGTGGGAGAAAGCGACCTGTTAGCTCGAGTATTTACGACACAAAGCTACATGGGAGAACCAGGAGCACATTTAATAGTGTTGCTTTAATATTTTTTTGGGGGGGAGGAGGGGGGGGGGTCTGAAAGGTAATACCACGGTTTCGGTATTTCTTTTGAACAGGTAGGAATATAGTTTGATAAGATTTTGATATGAACATACAGCTTATGTAGTTTGTGTACCTTTTGGTCGTCTAGTCTGGGTACATTTGTGCACTCAGGAGGCATATAGTAAGTTTTGGACCACAAGGGTGAGATGAAAACCTTCAGTGCAGTCAGGCTGCAGTTAGCATTTCCAAAATGTCACACTGCACCTGTTCATACTGCATTGATGCCACGAGATAGTTGTTGATTCTGGAAAAGGTGATGATGATTTGGGAACAGCTCATTTAACTCATCAAGGATTTAACATTTTCATCTTCTTTGAAACATTTTCCCAGGTAGCGAAATGTGTAATTGATGTTTTTTTAATTTATTGAGCTAGGATGACTGTTATATTTCAGAAGACATAAACCTCATTAAGCATCAGTGAAACACCTGTACTCTAGAAAAGTCTTCTGTCTTTACGTCCATTGGTTATTGCTATATGTGCAATTGCAAAAAGTTTATATCTAAAAAGTTTGCGTCCCAGGACATGCCGACGTTGATATTGCTAAAAGGTTGTTGGTACTAAAAGTCTGGTCTTGATGAAAACTAATGATTTTTAACATTGTATGTGTTAAGCTTGAAAGCTACTTTAACAAATGCAGCTACATACAGATTCAGAGTGTAAATTACTCATTTGTGAATTGCCAAAAGTTTGTGGTCACCTGACCATCAGGTCCATATGTGATTTCCACTCCAAACTGTTGCTATAAATCTGGAAGCCCACAGTTGGTTAGAATGGTTTTTGTATGTTGTAGTATTACATTATTTCTTCACTGGAACTAAGAGACGCCGACACTGTTCCTGCATGACAATGACCCTGAGCACAAAACACTTGAGCTCCATTATCTCCTGTATACTCATTGATGGCACTTAAAGATCTTTTTTTTTTTTTTTGTTGCTTTAACTTTCTCCAAATCTTGAGTCTCTGTCTGAACAGCTGGATGAACATCTGGAACATGTAAGCATATAGGCGTGGGATGTGCCGTCTTGTTGGATGTTGTGGAAGAACTTGACGAATCCTCAGCAGGTTAAAATCTTTGGTTTGTTTTAGGTGATGTCATATTAATTGCTGTTTCTATGCACATCTGTGTGATTGACTGTAATGGTGTTAAATCTGTGGGTTTGATTAGGGTTATGATTTGCTCTATATCTGCTTGATTATTTGTAAGGAGCTCTAGTGGTGTGTTTGAGACCAACTATCAGAAAATGTAAATACATTACAATTGAGATACGTTTTTAAATAGAAATATTTATTTCAGTCATGAATGTTTGTGGGTAGCGCAGTAGTTCGTAGGGTTTCCTAACAGCAAGAAGGTCCCGGTTTTGATTCCCAGACAAGGAGTCTTTCTGTGCCGTTTATATGTTCTCCCTGTGCTTCCATAATTATATCTGATTTGTTACTTGACAGCAAATTTTATCTGAAGTTTCCCAAATTCTTATACTGAGCTTTGAATTACGGTGTTGCACTACAGCGCCATACTGGTTAAACCGAACTATTGCCAGCACATACAGTAGCCATCACAATATTAATAATGAAAACAAGGATCAATAAAACTACATTCCAAAAATCTTTGGTATGGAGAAGATTTGGAAGCTGAAATTGTTTTAAAATTCACATATAAAGACATTTCTGTCCTATACAACTAAACAATTGAGGTTTAATGGCCTTGCTCAGGGGCCTAGTGGTGGTAATTTGGTCATGCTGGGAATCAATCCTCAATCTTCTAAATAGAAGTCCAATACCTGTGCTATCACTTTGTCCAAGGGTTGCAGAGCTGGGTTCGGTTGCAGGGTTTCTTGCAGTATATTGTTAAGGGATGTTATCATCACTTATGTCTGTATAAAGTAAGAAATAGGAAAGTGTGTTGGCTGACTCACTGGTCATGTTTTGGGTGACGTATTGCATGACTACATCCTGAAGGAATTGTTTTAACTCTACTGTGTTGCTATAAGGAAATCATGACCAGGACTTTACTAACCAGGAAAGTAGAAGTGTGAGAAGTTTCCCTTTGTACAAGGAGCATATTTCCTGCTGCACAAGTTATTTTTTTTTTCATTTAATAGTCAGATTTTTATTTTAAAGGTGCTGTGAATGGCTTCTTCCATCCAGAACTTCTTGAAGTGTGTTCCTGGTTAATGTGTAAGAATCAAAGATGGTCAATTTACTAATTCCTGACGAAAAAGCCTACAGATACAAACAATTTGACCTCCGTGTTGTTTGTCAGAGGATTGGGGGCACATGGTTATTTTTATTTATGATTTTAGATATTTATTTTGCTTTTTCTTAGTGTGTGCAATCCTGACCCATGTATTGTGGTACGTATTGTATCATGAGACCCCTGCCAGCACAACCCTATAGATAAAACAATTATTTTCTTTTTGTCAGGTCAACAGCTGTTTTTTAGACATTTTTTTGGTACTGATTGGGGTGAAATGTGTTTCCGGTCTCTGATTCCAGAATCTGTTTTTTGTGTCAGTCCAGACAAAGCTCTGAGTCTGGGCTGCTTGTCTGTAATTCATCCAGTGCCAAGAGTGTTTTATTAAAGCTGCAGGGGAATCTGTTTTGGCTTCATTTTTCACACACACATACGCACAACATAGACACACACAGCCTTGTTGGACTCACACTGACTGTGCGGTGTCTAAAAATAGCTCTTGTGGTCTTTTTTCAGCGATCTAAAATAGGATATGTGTGTTGTAAGAAGTTGCTAAAACGAAAAGAGAAATGTGGTGATGGTAGGCAGGATTTAAACTCTGTTTAACCTCTCACGAATGTGGGGAAACACAAGACGTGGGGGGGAAAATAATTGATTCATAAATGCATCACGATTCTCAAAATCAGTTCTCAAAATTTCACAATTGATTTGTTTGCAGGTCTATACATACACAAGCAAGAAACATAAACATAATTGGCACTAATTGACGCAACTAAGAAAAGGTGTCGGTTCTATCCAGCCAGCTGTATGCAAAGTTTGTGGCAGTGTAATAAATGTTTGTGACCCAGATCAGAGGTAGACACCGTTACTGCTGTTCGCTGCGGCTGCTCAGCAAAATAAACAAAACTAGGATTTTCATTCTCTCTCCGGGATTCCGACGTCTCTCTTACTTGAACTCAAGCTCCACCACACACTGAATGTGAAAATCAAAAGAGCATCCACGTTCTTTGATGAAGGTTGAAGGTGAAGTGAGTGCCAGGTTTGATCGCTAAGGATGTGTGCTTGTATTTTGTTGAGGATAACCCAGGGTTTCGTGAGCAGCAGGTGTTTAGACGAGGTACAGTGTTACGGCATTGGTGTTTTTCATAAATGTTATAATAATTATAGTTTTCAACGTGAATCTAACGTTTCAATCAGAGCATCAGTTCATCCTAAACATAAAATTTTTAATAAAAGAAAATGTATGATAATCATCATACAGAGGGGATCTGCTGCTCCTATCCTAGCTCACATAGGGCGAGAGGCGGGGGTACACCCTGGACAGGTCGCCAGTCCATCCCAGGGCATACAGAAGTTCCAATTATAAAATCAAAGTGCAGAAACTTCTGTTCTGCTGAAAATATATTTACACAGAAGAAAACAAAAACGGTAGAATAAATATTGATTTTGGACTCTGATCATGACTCATTTACATTTACAGCATTTGGCAGATGCTCTTATCAATAGCTATTTACGTTGGGTCTCTTTTGTACAAGTGAGCAATTTGGGGTTAAGGGTCTTGCTCAAGGGCCCCCACTGGTTGCTGGGTGGAGCTGGAAAGCGAACTCGGTCTTTCTGGTATCCTCGGTCGGTCTACCCCTTCACATAATCTGAATGGGATTGGATCATGTAGAAGCTAAAGATTCTCACCTTTAGATTTAGAAAACGTGTTTGTCTTTAATTATTACAGTGGGCAGCACGCCGGCTCAGTAGCCCTGTTGCATCACAGCAAGAAGGCCCAGGTTCAATTTCCGGTCAGGGTTCTTTTTGTTTGGAGTTTGCATGTTCTTGCTGTGCTTGTTTGGGTTTACTCCGGGTATTTTGGCTTCCTCCCACAATGCATAAACATGTTTGTTTAGCTTTTGGTCATTCTAAATTGTCTATAGGTATAGCACATGAATAAATGAGTTTGTTGCTGTATTTCAATTATTCCAGTAAATGATTTAATTAAATAGACATTTATGCTAACTAAATTGTTGGTTTAGTTATTTCTAAGTAAAAAAAAATGATAATCTAGTTGGCTAATCCATTTGGGACACATTGTGGAATTGTCTCCAAACCAGGACAGTAGACAATAGTGTTGTGTTGGAGGTTGTGTTGGACAAAAAAAAAAATCGAAATCTGAGATTGCTTATTTGTGATTTCATGCAATCACAAAAGACTGATGTAAATGCAATGTAAAAAGTAAGTAAAAGCAAATGCATGACTTCTATCTGAATGCACACAATTATTTGACCAATCAGCGTTTTAACTGTGACATTTACAAAAACAGCGTGTTAAAGTTGTATAGTTTCTTCACACAGACTATTATTTTAATTTATACCCAAAACTCGGTCTGTAATTTGGTATTCTTTCAGATACGAGGTGACACCAGACCAAAAATATAATTAGCAAGAGTGAGAAAGCACCAGAGGCAGCAGTTTAGCAGTGTGTTGCTAAAAAGTCATTTGCAAGTATTGCTAGTGACCCACAGTCTATTGGCAACCTACAAAGTACAATTTCTGAATTGTTTGCGGCTGTTACAGCGTATAAAAAAGGTAAAATGCAACCAGTAATCACTACTGCCATATCCCGCTATCTTTCTCAGGACGGTGCATTTTAATGCAGTGACTAAAGACAAGCTCATCTGAACGTTGGTCAAACCGTATCACTGCACTTTATTAGTGGCTACTTTGAGTTAGAGACTCTCATGGAGAAAGATGAGCTATCTATTTGGTAGACAGGCAGTGCGCCTGCTAAACTACAAGGAATTAATGAATCTCACTTGCGTATGTTCCAGACCAGTGCTTCTCAACCCCAGACGGTACCAGACTGGTACCAGGCCTCACAAGAAATCATTACTTTTAATTTTCCGAGTCTGAACAATCATATTTTGAATTTAATAATGGAGACAGAAGAGTCTACGACTTACAAGAAAAAAAGCTTTTAACAGAAAATATCCAGAGTCGTACTTAAAATATGGATTTATCGTGACAGATGATTCCTACACACCAAACCCGTTCTGTATAATATGCAGCGATCTGATCTCTAATGACGCGATGAAGCCTTTGAGACTGTTTTATTTTTATACGTTATACTCGTTCTCTTATTTGTTGGTGCAGTGTTAGGAGAAAGTTGATAAAGTTGCGTATAAGTACACGGTTGATTCACCTTTGATATTATACTTACAATACAAACAATGTTCTAGACATTTATTAATAAGACTTTCTGTGTGAATTTTGCATGTTTTCCTTCATGTACTCTGTCCAAAAACATGTACATTAGGTTGATTGGTGACTCAAAATTGCCCATAAGAGTGTGTATATGAGTGGTTGTTTGTCTGTGTGCCCTGTAATGGACTGGCCACCTGTCCAGTGTGTACCCCTGCCTCTCGCCCAATGTGTGCTGGGATAGGCTCCAGCGGTCCCCCGTGACCCTGAAACAAGGAATAAGCGGGTAAGATGATGAATGAATGCACAGCTCGATTTGTGATTGGGATGTAATTTTTTTTTATTTTGATCATCTGCTTATCGGCTAATCTACAAAAAAAAATTTATCTATAAAATGTTTGACTTGAAATTACTTAATGTTAATGAGTAATTCCTATTGGAACTAAAATAAAATTGAAATGTCACTTTTGAAATTAGATAACATGGTTATAATAATATTAATAATAATAATAATAATAATAATGATAATAATGATGATATAAAAAAAAAAACAGGTACTCACTTCTGAAAATACCAAACAGTTGTATTTGTGTGTGTGTGTGTGTGTGTGTGTGTGTGTGTGT
>JAOTRA010000009.1:4315973-4335041 GCA_026260255.1 Pseudolaguvia tuberculata | reverse complement strand
TGTGTGTGTGTGTGTGTGTGTGTGTGTGTGTGTGTGTGTGTGTGTGTGTGTGTGTGTGTGTGTGTGTGAGAGAGAGATGGGGGCTTAGTGCTTAAGGTGTTGGATTGATACCAGAAAGATCAGGGTTCATGTCCCACCTTCACCAAGCAATCAACCACTGTGGGCTCTTCAGCAAGACCCTTAACCCCCAATTGCTCAGAACGAGAGGGAGAGATGGAGAAAGGCAGTTTTGAGAGTCAGTTACTTTTGCTGTGGATTTTTTTTTTTTGCATGATCATTAAATTGTGAGAAACCGTCCACATATTCCTGAAGCCTTAAATCAAAATTAATTATCAGAAAAATATACAGACGCCACTGATTCGGACTGTGTTTAAGAGCCTGAAGCTTAGCCATACACCCCTCACCCTCCACACCCAGCACACACACAAACTCCCCTGCCAGCCTACAAGCAGCAGTGCACTGAAACTGGCTTAGCAGGTTTGACTTGTTCCTATGATGTTTTCGCTTCGTTTGGCTTTGTGCACGTGCTCAACAGCACACCCTGTTTCTATTTAAAAATGGAACTGACTAGTTTCCACAGTTTCAGCGATTGTTAAAGAATGATTTTATTTCATTTAAATTGTTGTTTTTTTGTAGGATTTGTCAAGCTGAGGTCTAAGCACCATTTTTCAAACCAGAGATTAATTCACTTTACAAAACTGTGACAAAACCTTCTGAAATCTTATTATACTTAGAGTTAATAATAAGTGTTTTTTGGGAAAAATACAAAAAACAGGTGTTTTCTGCACAGTGGAACTTTTTTAAATCCCTCTAGGATTTTAGTCTAGTGATTTTTGTTGTTACAATTTCTGATGTAAGGGTTGCTTTAAAAATATTTATATATGATGTATTCTGCCATGTTAAGGTGATTTTTGTTGCAAAATGTTGCAACAAAATGAATTTCAAGATTACCTATAAACTGCAGTTTTCAGAGCATGTACAGGAATTGATGAACTTTTATTAAGATGGCAATCGCAACATTTGTTAAATCCTGAAGTAGCTGCAAACAACCGTGACTGTGACTGTCGGGTTTGGCAGCAGAAAACAGACGCTCTGCAGGAACTAAAGTTCGAAAAATGCAGAGTTATTGAAGCAATTTCCATTCATTTTCCACTAGTTTAGAACGTTGATATAACGAATATGTTTAGATCAAATTACTAATGGTTAACGTATTTTCAAATGATTAGTCAGCAATCACAGCTCAGTGTTGAATCGTATCAAATACACACTGAAATATAATCGACATGTAGTATCATCTAATAAAAACCTAAACACTGTTTATCTTCAGCCAATGAATGTCTGATTCCATGTTCATTTATAATATGGTCCAGTTTCTCCATTCCTCTTACATAAAATAATTAAACAAGAATTAGATCTAATAAATTTAAATCTTTAGCAAATTGTTTAATACTGTAACCAATGGTACATGTTGTACAATGCATTGTACGGCTGTTGACTAGTGTAACGTGAAGTTAGCTGCATTGTTTTACACCACAAATGCAGTTACGCTGGTTGGTGCAGAATATTGCCACTATGCTGCCACCTTGTGGTGTTAGGTGATATGGTCTTGAAAATAACTGTTGCAATCTTCTCCTTTTGCTTCTTCCTCAGCTTTCGGCTGCTCCCTTTAGGGGTTGCCACAGCGGATCACTCTTCTCCATATTACCCTATACTCTGCCTCTTTCACCACAACTACCTGCATGTCTTCCCTCGCCACATCCATAAACCTCCTCCTTGGTCGTCCTCTTTTTCACCTGCCTGGTACTTCCATCCTCAGCATTTTTTTTACCAATATACTGCATGTCCCTCTTCTGCACATGTTCAAACCATCTCAACCTAGCCTCTCTCACCTTGTCTCCAAAACATCCTACATGTGCCGTCCCTCTAATAAACTCATTTCTAATCCTGTCCATCCTAGTCAATCCCAAAGAAAATATCAATCTTCAACTCCACTGTCTCTAAACCGTACAACATTGCAGGTCTCACTAAAGTCCTATAAACTTTCCCTTTCACTCTTGCAGAGACTCGTTGATTTACAAATCAAGAACCCTGACTGTTGTATTGTTTCTTAATGTTCCTGTCACTAATTTGTAAAAAGTACTGTTAATATTATTCATGAATTTCCCCAGATGATCTTGACAAATATTTTGTAATGATGTCTTATGTTGCTGTTGTCACCAGATCTTTAGACTGATAACAGAAGTCTGTGCTCCACAGCTTTTATGAGTGGAGAGGGCATCTAACTGATTGTAAATCACAGCTGGTTTAATTCTGCATCACGTTCGTAGGCGTGACTAAAGTTTGCAACTATGTCAATAAATGAGCTCTACCATAAACTTTACACCATTAGCTGATCCTCATAAGCACTTTATCTATGCCTCCTAGTATCGAACCAATCTGATGACTACTTAAAACTGAGGATATTCCAGTGTCTTATACACATGCATGTGTACACATTTGGTATGCGAACTCTGTGCAGTTGGAGATAAGGCACCTATTGCTTTTCCATCTCAGTCACATTACCGAGCTTTAAAAATGGCAGCACACTCGATAATGCTAATTATCTGGTAATTATTTGCTTGTTTGTCAGTTAATTAGGAATAGTTTAGTATGTGTCTGTCTGTGTGTGTATATTGTTGATGGGTGTTTAGTTTTTTGCGTGGGCAGTGTTGGTGAATAGAAAGTGCAGGGCTGAGAGTTGTGTGTGTGCACTCAGCAGGTTTAGCTGAAATGAAAAGCTGCAGCATAGTGAGTGTGTTCATCAGGGCTTAAAACACATAGCATGTTAACTGGGTACGCTGTGGTTTTTAGACGTCATGAAATCACTGGAGGGCAAAAATTAAAATTCCTTTCTATCTTCCATACTCATGATGAAGTATGAAAATATTTAACCAGTAATTGAGTTTGAATAAAGAGCTGTGAATATCACTGCTACCTCTGCTGTAGGAGGTGGTGTGTCATCGGTTGGGTTTTTGCTCATTCAGTAACACAATAATGATCTCCCATCTTTATCTTTTTTATAACCTCAGACTCTTTTTCTCTTCTTTTCCTTCAAGTTTTCCTTTCCTCTCTCCTGTTCTCCTTTCTTGTTCCTCCTTTAGTAGTCAGATCAGGGTTTTTCAGAAATACCAGTGGGCACCATTTTTGAGGTGTGTGTGAGAGATTTTTGTGGAAATATTTTGTGACTGACCAGTGTCTGTGGCTTGTTTGGGATTTTATTTTCCCTTCTTTATTCCGTATAAGTATATGAAATGTGTTTGTGCTTGGCCATAGTCGTGTCTGTTCATTCAGGAGGGAAAAGCCTTTTTAACCAGTATGTTCTTTAAGTGTTAGTTTATTTGGTGATTTCATATGCTGCTTGTTTTGTTGCTATTTGTATCCATTTGATTTAATTTAACAGCCCAATCAGTGTTATTATTAGTTGTTAATAATCAGTATTCGCTGTCTTTCTTTCCGTGTCTGTTTCAGGACCTGGGCTCTATCGACGACCTGCCCACGGGTACAGATTCACTCAGTCCAGCGGTGAGCACATCTGGTGTCGCCAGTAGTCAGGGAGAGCAGAGCAACCCTGCTCAGTCACCATTCTCTCCACACACTTCGCCTCACATGCCGGGCATCCGTGGGCCCTCACCGTCCCCCGTGGGCTCACCTGCCAGTACAACGCCTTCTCGAACCGGACCTCTTTCACCTGCTGGTAAGGATCTCAGTAATTGTTTTTGTGAGGCAGAATATAATTCATGTACCTGTCAGTGTTTATTCCCTAATTCGGAGTCACAGGGGTTTGCTTGGCCATATCCCAGTGCACATGAGGTGAGAGGCAGGAGTACACCCTGGACAGGTCCCGAGTCCATTGCAGTGCACACACAGACGAACATTTACTCCTTACGGGCAATTAGGAATCACCAATCAACCTAATGTACATGTTGTATTGTGGGAGAAAAACAGAGTACCTGGAGGAAACCAAGCGTGGGGGAGAACATGCAAACTCTACACAGAAATATCCCCGCCTGGGAATCAAACCAGGGATCTTGTTGTGACAAGACTGTGTTAACTACTAAGCTACTGCACCGTTGTATTTTTCACAATACATATCACAATACATTTCACACATTCCAATACAATGCATATTGAAATACTTAAAAAATGTTTAATTTATATATAATTTTAATGTTTTGATACTAGAATATTGGTCTACTCTTGTACAAAAATTATTGCGATAGTTCACTATATTGAAGTTCATGATACAGTTCTGATATTTCTATAGAGTTGAAGTGAAAATAGATAAGCAATAAGGCAGTCGGGAAAATAACTTTGTAAGATTCAATGTGTTCAACAAAAATGTTTAGTGTGTTCAACAGATCATTGCCATGCGGTTTCTCACTGCAGAATCGGCTCTTTTTTTCTGAGTTTTGCAGATTTATTGTTTAAATTCTTTCTCTGCGTTTCTTTCTTTCGCATTCTCAGGAAGTCAGATGCCTTCCCGACCTTCCAGTGTCCAATCAGATGGAATTTTACATTCTTCTTCCATAACCCAGCCTCCTGTTGGCCAGGACAGAGGTAAGGCATTTGCAAATGTCTTTTATTTTCAAAGCCCAATTCCCTGAAGAGAGAAAAAAGTTTTCAGCAGACTGAAAAATAAGTGAAAAAAAGTATTAGTCTAATGGTGAAACAGGATTTTAAATCATTCATTCATTCATCATCTTACCCGCTTATTCCTGAATCCGGGGTCACGGGGGTCACCTATCTCAGCACACATAGGGCGAGAGGCGGGGGTACACCCTGGATGGGTCGCCAGTCCAGGATTTTTAATAATAATTTTTAAAAAGCTAATACCTTTTGTATCATATACACAAACATTGTGTCATCCTCACAGTCATTTTATATCGCTCACTGTCTCAAGTGTTTGCTCTCTCTTTTGAGACATCAGTAAGCAGAGGTTTGTCTATGTTATGTTTATGGGCTATGATCAGATCACCTCTTGCATCTTTAAAACTAATACTTTATAAACAGCACTCATATTATGCAGCTGGCTAGTCACTAATGGTCCCTAAACAGGCGAAGTGTGTGTGTCAGCCGAGTCAGTCAGTGTTATTTCCTGTGTTCAGTGAAGCTCTGCTGACTCACTGATAGCAGTGCAGCTGTTTGCCTACCTTTTTACCTTTTACGACTATACAGTTAGAACCTTGCACATTAAAAGTAGCTTCAAAAGATCAAATCTTTATCATACTGTAATTCATAACCAATTTTCTAAACTCACCTGCAATTGTTGATGTTTGTCTTTCTTGATGTTGCACACCAACTGGACAGACCCGTTTTATTAATTTGGTACACTACTGGGAAGAATGGTCATTATGAGCAAATTGTCTACAATTATTATTGAAGTCAGATAGTCATTTGATCTTATTTGACCTGTTGTGAGGGCCTGCAATATCACGGCTTAACCAGTGTGGCACTGTAGCACAGCGTGTGTCGTTCAAGACAGGAACAACAACATAACCCTTAAAAAGCCAATATAATTATCTCACCTTATTGTTGGATGTTTTAAAGCAACTCTTCAGTCCGTGTGACGTTTATGGTGAAATACTAAAAATAGAAATGGGTGCAATATTATGATTTTCATGTATTAGTTAAAGTATGTGTAACTAATTGCCCAAGCTTGTATAATAGCTAGCTCATCTGATTCATTAGTAATGTAATTTCACCTGTTCTTGTTTCCTGTTTTATTTAATACTTTACTTGCAACAGGCATAAATAATTTTCCTCTGATTGCGAAGGTTAAAAATTACTCATTTTAATAATTAGTGACTATTCAACCTTTCAGAATAGTGTTTAGTTTCAGCCCTACAGTACACAAGGCTACCTACTGAAATAATAATGTAACTGAGTGATTTAAATTGAGCCTATTCACCGAAATTAGTTACTGTAATGATTTAGCACGGCACAGAGGCCATGGGAGCCTGGAGCCCAGCATCATCATATATGTTCACACACTGTGCACTACGCCACCATGACCGCTTTTAAGTGGATAGAACGAACTGTAAACTGAATAGCAACAGATCAGTAATCGACAAAATAATCCAAATCAAAAACAAATAATTCCATATTTGCATTTTTATATACACCGTGCCACACTCATAACATGATTCATCAATTGCACTTTAAATAGTTGTTTTTATCAAAGTACCGTCCAGCAGCAATTTTACAGTCTGGTGGCCTTTCAGCTTTTGTAATAGCTTTTAAGTTCATGTGGAAAGCTCACCTTCACATGAATTTATAAATGCTGATTATCCTGCGAAATCTGGACAGGACAGGAAGGAAGACGTGTTTAGTTCTTCAGTTGTTTAGAATAAGTGCCCAAGAGGTTTCTCATGAGAAAACTGTGTATAAAACCGGGTCCTAATTCTTGGATGTTGTATTTTTTTGTAGTCTACATGCGGAACTCACAGGTGCCTCCTTACGGCTCTCCTCAGCCTGCCTCTGCCTTATCACCACGCCTGCAGTCTGGAGGACAGGTGCACGCTGGGATGGGGCATTATACTCAAAACCACTCCATGGGTAACTACGGGCCACAGGGAGGCCAGTATGTTCCTCAAGGTAATGCACACATAATTCTATGTAGGTCACTGTAGTTGAACTAAAGAAATAATAATAATATTCCTTCAGATATGCATAGAAGAAAATATGTAATTATTTAATAATAAACATCAATGTTAATTCATAATTAACATAACATTAATTTAATTCATTTCATACTTTTGTTGCCTTGGAAATCAAGGTTTTCTTTTTAATCATTACATGTCTATGCTGAAACGGCACCTGCTCTTGATTATGGCTGTCTGCTTGTGCTGAATGCCTTTTGTTAACAGTTTACCTTCTGTCCCTTAGGTTACTTGAGGCAGCCCGGCTACAGTGGAATGACTGGTCCTAACTATTCCGGTGGTCCAAGTATGGGTAGTCCTATGAATCCCATCTCAGGACAAGCGGGAGGGGGTTCGTATAGTGGTTTACCTCCTGGGAGGATGGGTCCAGGGCAGATGGGCTCAAGGCCGTATGGTCCCAATTCAGGTCCTGGCTTGAGTCCCAACATGAGTGGGATACCACCTCAGGTGGCCTCTGGCATGTGCCCTCCACCTGGCATGAACAGAAAACCGCAAGATCTGAACGCAGCAAACATGCACCATGGCCCATCTAACTCAATACACAGGTGAGATCCAGAAGCATGTTATCTAAATGTACGAAAAATAATCCAAGCTATTTACTCAAATGTTGAAACCGAAATAATTTCTAAAGGCTTGATACAAGACACAGTTTGCACGGAGCATTAAACTTAGTCTTTCTCCCAGTCATTCCACATTTATCTCTTCCAGGCCTCCGGGTTATCCCAACATGAATCAGGGGATGATGGGAGCTGGTCCTCCGTACGCACCTCCTATGAACAGCATGCATGGTGTAATGAACCAGACAGGGCCATACCCCATGGGAGGCAGCATAGCCACCAACTCGTCAGGTTTGCACCCGGTTTTCATACAGCACTCCAGAAATACTTAATTGTACTTGCACCAGAATAATGCTTTATTCAATAGAAATACCTTTTACTTTGATTTTCTGATTAATTCATGAGTTACAAAACTTTGATACCCCCTCAAAACTCCATTTAATCCATTGGATTAAATTTTAAAGTGACCGGGCCTATAGCAGAAAAGTTTTCTTTTTGTCTTCCAGCTATGGCTCCCAGCCCAGAGTTTGGCATGGAGAAGCTGAACCAAACTCAGAAGATAAATAATAAAGCTGATGGGACGCCCAAGACTGAATCAAAAAAGGTAGAGTTTTGGGAAAGTTGTGACCTTTAAACGGCACATGTAATAAAAAAAAGTTTATTAACACATCCAATTAGCATTCCAATTTGCTGCATGTTGGTTTAAATACAGATACGCTTTGTTCATTCCACATTTAAATCCAAATTCTCCAAAACCATTTAAAATAATTTTTAAATGACTTAGTCATTAACAGATGCACCTTAATATAGTGTTACCAAGTTATCTTTACCAACAACATTGTTTTAAAAAAGACAAAACAAATACTGACCTTCGTTTATAGAGCGAACTTCGTTTACTGTCTGGAAAATAATTTGTGCTAACATGACTTCATTTAGGCAAACCATGAAAGTATGTTCATCAAACAAGCATGTTGCAGCCCATTTAAAACTAATAAATGTATTGTAGAAAATTGTAATGTTCACATTTTAAGGATTTTAGCTGAATGTTTTGCGGTTGTTGACTTTATAGAAGTCTAATTCATCCACTACCACCAATGAGAAGATAACGCGACTGTATGAGCTGGGAACTGAGCCAGAGAGAAAGATGTGGGTAGACCGTTACCTGGCTTTTGCTGAAGAGAAGTCCATGGGCATGACCAACCTGCCAGCGGTGGGCCGTAAACCTCTCGACCTGTTCTGTCTCTACACATCTGTTAAAGAGATTGGTGGCCTTATGCAGGTAAATGTGTGTATGATGATAAACATCTGTTGTAAGATGTGCTGAAAAGGGTAAACAAACTGTTCAGTTAAGATAGTTAACAAAACGTGCAAGTTGTGGCAAAACACACTTTATTGGGCAAAATGGCATGTGACTAAGGTATAAAGGAGCAAATCAGTTTTTACTTTATTTATTTTAAATATTATTTATATATTTAACGTTATTCCTCTTTTGTGTGCATCTCATAGTCTCAATTGCAATTGTTTGTTTCTTAGGTAAATAAGAATAAGAAGTGGAGGGAGTTGGCGACTAACCTGAATGTTGGGACCTCTAGCAGTGCAGCTAGCTCCCTAAAGAAGCAGTACATTCAGTGTCTGTATGCATTTGAGTGCAAAATTGAGCGTGGTGAGGACCCACCTCCGGACATTTTTAACACTGACACCAAAAAGAACCAGCCAAAGGTGCAGCCACCCTCTCCAGGTAAGTGCACATCAACCTGGTACCAAATTTCAGCAAGGAGTGAAATTTGACAATTTAAAAAAAAAAAATTGAAATTAATTAATTTCTTAAATTATAAAAATTAACTTTGTTAGAATTTGTCTGACTCATGTTTGTTACAACCAAATAATGCTAGTGGCTTCTAGATGCACTGAACTAATTTGATGTCAATCATGATAAAACATTTTCCTCTGTATTTCTCCCTAGCGGGATCTGGATCTTTGCAGGGCCCTCAGACACCACAGTCAACTAGCAGCTCCATGGCTGAAGGAAATGATCTAAAACCTCCTACCCCTGCATCAACACCTCACAGCCAGATGCCCCCCATGCCTGGTGTGCGGTATGTCTAAAATCATAAATGAACTCATTAAATTATTAAATCTTTTTCTTAAAGAATTGAAATCTATAAGCCATGTGCCATTTTTGTGTAAAAACAGGAACAGTGTAAACGTTCAGGACCCATTCACTGATGGTGGTGACCCTGCTTTTGCCAGGTGGAGTTCCCTGACACCTAATTCGAGCTTCCAGCCTGGAATGGGTGGTCCATCAGATATGATGGGTCGTTTAGGACCATACGAGCCTAATAAAGATCATTTTAGTGGTATGAGGAAAGGTAAGATTTACGAATATTTAGCTCATAATTGTACATCAAATACAATGGCAGTCTGACTTTACTGTGCGTCTACTTGACATTTAGCAGGGGAGCAGTTTATGAATCCTGGACAAACCCCCAACAGTGTAATTAGTGACCAGTATAACAAAGGACCACAAGGACCTGTTGGTAACCTGCAGTTAGGTCACAGGCAACCATACGGACCAGGATATGAACGAAGGTACAAAATACTTGCCAAGTTTAAACTACATGTCCTTTTTGCCATGTGCAGAATGACTAATTGTACTCCTTTATCTATCTGTATATCTGTCTATATATTGTTTAAATATCAGAACAAGATGATAAAAACTAAATCATCATCAATCATACTCATTTAACATTTTGGTTGTTACAGACAAGAGCCAGGCATGAGTCCAGATGGCAGTATAGGTCCTGGAGTCCCACAGCCAAGCACCATGCCTTCTGGTACTGACACAGGAGTATATTCCCCTAATCCACAACAACAAAGGTTAGCATTTCTTTATTGGCATATTGTGTAGCGTGTTGATGTATGTAATTATGCACCCCCCACACATACAAACACATTTGAAATGTTTATTGTTGTTTTCTTACTATATATTATTCAACCTTGTTCCTTTTGTCTGCAGGCCTGAGTCTTATGTTAATCAGTACCCTGGGCAAAATGCACCACCTAGTGGACCATACCCAAATCAACAGCCTGGAATGTACCCACAGCAGCCGGTTTGTATAGTACCAAATGTACTGTCTTTTGACCCAGTGGATTATGAAACAAATTGAAAAATAATCTTAATCTTAATCTTACAGAATTACACACAAAAGAGGCCTGGAGATGTTGGATATGGTCCTGCAGCAAAGCGTCATGAGGGAGAATTGTATCCATTTGGTGGTCAACAGCAACAGCAGGGCCCTCAAACCTCAGGTGGACCCCAGCCCCAACAGGAAATGTACAACCAATATAATGCCTATCCTGGAACAGATCGACGACCACCTGGTCCACAGAGTCAGTTCCCTTTTGGTTTTGGACGGGACCGGGGGACTAATGCTGGCAGTTCTAACACTCAGCCATCCATGCCACCCCAGGTGATGGGTAGTTCCTTGTCTTCTGTCCCTGATGGCCCCCAAGGTCCTATGTGGCAAGGTAGAAATGATATGAATTATCCAAGCTATCCCAGTTGTCAAGGAACTCCTGGAGTTCCTGCTCAAGGTCCAGGGTACCATGGCTTGAACCGTTCTGAAGACATGTTGCCTTCGGACCAACGAATGAATCATGAAGGTCCATGGCCTGGTCATGTAAACCAGAGACAACCTCCTTATGGTCCCGGAGGTGCTGGTCCACCTATGTCTAGAACGCTGCAATCTAGTTTTCAGTCCTCTCAAAATCATATTCCACAGGTTTCAAGTCCAGCACCCATGTCAAACACCATAGAGAACAGTACATCACCCAGCAAGACCCCTTATATGCATGCTGCAGTAAAGATTCAAAAAGGTGGACCTCAAGTCCAAGCCTCACACATTCCCCAGCAACAAGTACAGCCTCCTATGATACGGAGAGATGTAGCTTTTCCACCAGGGTCTGTGGAGGCGACACAGCCTATCCTAAAACCTCGCCGCCGACTTACAATGAAAGATGTCGGTAAGAACCTGTGAAAAATTACCTTCAAGTTTCCTCTTTTTTCTTGTGCTTTTATATAAATCGGTGTATATGTACATAGGGACACCAGAAGCGTGGAGAGTCATGATGTCCCTTAAATCAGGATTGCTGGCAGAGAGCACTTGGGCATTGGACACCATCAGTATTCTTCTGTATGATGATAACAGTATTTCAACCTTTAGTCTGTGTCAGGTAAGCTGTGCATGCAAAGTCTGCAGCACTGTGGATATACTGATGTGTATATACTGATGCCCGGCATTAAACATGATCTAAAATGCTTTAAATTAAAACGCTTTAAAAGTGGCGTGAACTTTGGTCATGTTGTTTTCTTTCAGCTTCCTGGCTTCCTTGAATTGATAGTGGAATACTTCCGTAGGTGTCTCATTGAAATTTTTGGCATCTTAAAAGAATATGAGATCGGAGATCCTGGGCAAAGAACACTGATTGACCCACATGCTGCTGACATTAATTTATCTGATGAAGAACGACCAGAAATGGGGCAAATGGATGACGAGGACACCGAGGAGAGCGGTAGCCAGGACACATCACTATTAGCAATCAAGCACGAGAAAGATGAGCTTGACCAGAATTTATGTGAAGTCAATGAAGCGATGAAAGGAGATGTTTTATCCAGAGAGCATGTGTTATCAACTACCTTTCAAGATGCAGTAAAGGAAAAGCTTCAACAGGCTAGCAAATTTGACAAGCTTCCCATTAAGGTGGTGTGGAAGGAAGACCCATTTGTCATGAGTCGCACTGGCAGGTTTGGGCAGAGTTTCGACAGTGGACTCATTCACTGGAGTGTAGGCGGAGGTGACACCACAGAGCATATCCAAACTCACTTTGAAAGCAAGATGGAGCTGGTTAAACCTTGCAAGCCTGTGAAAAAAGAGTTACTTCCAGTTGCTGACAACAAAAGTAAGAACGAGAGAAGCATACCATACCATCAAAATAAGCAGCAACCAGACGTCGAAGAGTCATCGCTCTCCTCAGGCTGTTCGTTGAAGGAGAATAACACTATTGCCAGTACACCTGCTGTCATCATGGCTACTGTTGATGATATGCTGACTGGCTGGTCAGCAACAGTGGCTAAAGAATCCATGCAGAATGGAATCGAGAATGGGTGTGAGGAGAACAAGTTATTATTTGGGATTGACCGATCACAGCAGATCCGCAGCATTAAAATCCTTGAGGATGAGCCACAAAGCAAGGATGAATCCCCATTGTGCACATTGTCAAATTGGCAAGACGCACTAGCCCGCCGCTGCATATGCGTCTCTAACATTGTTCGTAGTCTGTCCTTCATCCCTGGCAATGACAGCGAAATGTCCAAACATTCAGGCCTGCTGCTTATACTGGGTCGTGTAGTACTCCTTCACCACCAGCATCCAGAGCGCAAGCAGGCACCTATAACCTATGAGAAAGAGGACGGGGAGGGTGAAGGAGTGGGCTGTGAACAAGATGAATGGTGGTGGGACTGTCTGGAAGTTCTGCGAGAAAACTGTCTGGTCACTTTGGCGAATATCTCTGGCAAGTTGGACCTATCCATCTACCCAGAGAGTATCTGTCTGCCCCTGCTGGATGGTCTTCTCCACTGGGCTGTGTGCCCCTCGGCAGCAGCTATTGATCCCTTCCCCACGTTGGGGCTTAACACAACAGTTTCTCCTCAGACAATGGTTCTTGAGACTCTTAGCAAGCTCAGCATTCAGGACAATAATGTTGACCTCATTCTGGCCACGCCACCCTTCTGTCGTTTAGAAAAGTTCTACAGTTCACTGGTACGCTTGGTCGGTGACCGTAAGGTACCTGTGTGTCGGGAAATGGCAGTAGTGCTGTTAGCCAACCTGGCCCAGGGTGACAGCATGGCAGCTCGGGCAATTGCCGTACAAAAGGGCAGTATAGGGAACCTTTTAGGATTTCTAGAGGACAGTTTAGCAGCCACACAGTTTCAACAGAGCAAAGCTTCCATGCTTCATATGCAGGGGTCACACTTTGAACAAGCTAGTGTGGACATGATGCGACGGGCTGCCCTTGCCCTGCATGCTCTCGCCAAAGTAGAGGAGAACCACTCTGAGTTCATGCTATACCAGTCACGGTTACTGGATGTCTCTGTATCCCCTCTCCTGAACTCTGGAGTGTCCCACGTAATCTGTGATGTACTGTTTCTGATTGGCCAGTCATGACAGTCGTGGAGCTGAAATTTTTCTTTAAAAACTGTATGAATGGAGAAATTATAAAAACTTGACTGTCCTATTTTTTTTATTTTTTTTTTTATTTATACAAAAATCACCTCAAATTCCTGATTGTGCTTTCTACCATGCTTTGTTCTAAAGGAAGGATTTCACACAAAGTGAATTTAACCCAAATAATATAAAGAGAAACTAATGTGGATACCTATGACCTTCGAGAGTGGGTTACCATTTTGGAAGGATGTTTTTTTTTTTCTTAATTAAAATGAAAAGTGGAAAAAAAACCCCTAACCAAAGTTGCTGTCAGATTTACAGTGAGTTTGGCGAGTAATGATGCCCGGTGGTCCTTTTGATGTACTGGGCTGGCAGGCACCTTGGTCTACTTGTTGTTTGGAGACTCTACATATTAAGACTCTTGTTTGTGCTGTAAATTGTAACTCGGATGATGTATACACTGAGCCCAGGGACCAGGTTATTGGCTGTGAACAGACAACTGTAAATGGAAGGCTTGTACAGTAGATTGTATGATTTTGTTTGTACTGTACACTTTGAAGTGACGAGCTGTAAACATACTGTAGTAATAATACTGTTTCACACTGAGATACTGCTGTCGTGGCGGCAAAAACTGGTAGTTTTTAAAATTATTTTTTATCTAGAGTTGGAGGAAAGACATATTTCCCCAAAGTATCGTGTACAACACCCCGACCTCTTTGTCCCTTGATTGTATGACCCTCAAGGAAATCACCTCTTAGGACTGTTCTTGAGCTTCAGATGCAGTCCCGGCTGCCGTGTAGATAATGATGTACGATACACTTTGCTCTTTTTTTCTCGCTAACCTTGTTGCGCTATTCACAATTTTTAATCTTTGATTAATTAAAAGTTACACCCAAGATTTCTTCATTGCACATTGCCATGTGTTTATTTAATCCCTTTCTTTCACATACATCTGGGATTTTCTCAAACACATTCGTTCATGGTGTGGAGAATTGTCAAATCTCATATGCCTACGGCTCTAAAGTGAACGCTACCATTTAACCAAATCTTAGGCGATTCCTAAAGAAATCTTACTTGATCCCAAAGTGCTATAAATTCTGCATATTTGTATTTTAAACAATGTAGCTAAAACTTTGTTTTTGGCTTAATGAATATAATTTATTCAGTTTGAAATCTTTATACTATATGTTCCACGTGTTAAGAATAAATGTATCTTCGTAAGACTTTGTGATTGGTTTATTTTATGATGTCCCAAATATCAGCAGGAATTTTAACTCTTCCTTTACTGCTAAATGTAACGAGCGAATCAAATGTAGATGTAAATTTTCACTGCTATCTTAACGGGGAACATTTAGTGCACAACAGACCTTTTAACCCTTTTGGGTTTTGGACATTTTCATCCAGACTGACTTACAATTATCTCATTGATTTATTCAACTGAACAGTTTGCTGGTGGTACTTAAACTGTTGGTTAGAAGATTGAGTACAATTGTAACACTGAACTAAAAATGCTTGTTTTTGACATTAAATTACTGATGTGTGTATTTGACTTTAATAAGCTGATGGGGCAGAAATGAAATGCGGAGGTAGTGAGTGAGGGGACAGAACTGGAAATGTACACAGCGTGGGTGCAACAGAAAAATGTAGTACCAATTCCATGATCCTGATCTGAATTTATGGGTCATTATTGCAGTAATATAAAATTCATTCTGGCAGTTTAAGATAATGGGATTAAAAATCTTTTCTGTAGCTGCAATATAAAGTCAGTCGTGTGTTTTAAAGTAACTTTTCTACGAGCAAATCAGTGTCAAGTCATCAAGCCAAAATGATCAACTATTAACTGGTGACGTCTTGAGTGTAAACTGTGTTTGACAAAGATAACCAAACCTTCTGGGACCAGAAAGTGGCAGGTCCCTTATCCCATACAAGACGAATGGAAGCTTTACAGCATCGTCAAAACATGTTTCTTCATTTTTCCATCTTGCAAATCTTGGGTGAGAACACAGGGCCACCTGGTGGAGCTGGATTTATGGGATAATCCAGTACAACCTACATTTCATCCCTTATACAGCTGATCTATTGAAGGTTAGGAGGAAGCTCCGCTCAAATGCTGATGGCTTTTTTAATTGTAGATTAAATGAAGGACTGAAACAAAATAAACTGGATGAACAGATTACCCCTTGGAAGCACTTAATATTGAATTATGTGTGATACACACCAGGACAATGGTGCTACTATACAGTTCCATCAATCTACAGGTTTGAATGATCTAAAATTTTAATAATTATATAAAATTAAAATACAAAGTTCATCACTTCCTAAAGATTTAAAAGTACAAACATTTTTACAAAACAACAAATCTAGAAGTTATTGCACATTTTTTTTTGCTGATGTCTAGAAATGAAGGTTGTGTTTTTGTATCACTTGTTATAGCAATTAAGACAAAAAAAAAATTAAAGGGACATTCACACAGTGTCCTAAAAAACAGCTGGAAAATGCTAGTGCTGTTGTTTCTCCTTCTTTCCTATGTGCTCGATGAGCTCAGTGCTCTCCATTTACACAAGGCCAGTTCACCGGTCGATATTCCCACTTGCTGTACCTGTGCTATAATATATATTTACTAAGAAAAGGATGAGCTGGTGAAAATGGTGAGCTGAACAGTTCATTTTTCTGCTTAGAATTCTGTATAACAGAAAAGCTTAGAGGTTAGTCACATGACCTGGGTTATGCTTTGAAACCTTCTGAAAAGTTGTGTGTGTGGTGTGGGGTGGGGAGGAAGGGGCACTAGAGAGACAGTGTTTGGCCCGGTCGTGCAGCTAAATTAGAATAAGGCGTGCAAAAGACGCAATATGTGAACGGCCCCTAAGACCCCAACATTTATATCTGATACAGAGACACAACCGCATGGCATATTTTCTGCTGAACCTTCTAACAATATCTTTAAATAAGTGCAGCATTTACATAGAAAATGTAGCAGAAATGTGTTGCTTTTTAAGTTATGTTATAGAAAATACATTACGTGAGGCCAAATTCTCTCCTATAGAAAAATATACAGCTGTTATTTAAAATTGATGTAGGTGTACACAGGTGGAGGAACTCTGGTTTTTGGAAACACAATAGAACAATGAGACATTGCATGATGTCCTTTCATAGACTACACACAGGTCTCGCAGAACTCAGCCGCCCAGCCACAGACCTTTAAAATATTTGCTGGTGTACTGTACAATGTTTGTGCTACAACCTCCAGTTTTGAACAGTAAAAACAGTTTCATGCTGCCACTGTGTGATGTGCACCTTGAATAAGAAAGTGCATCCAGTTTCCTCAACCGGTTCTATTTCTCAATGAGGCCAGCCTCTTTAATCTTAATGTAGAAATACTTCTCTAGTAGGTTAGCGCATTTGTAGTACTCGCTCTCGGGTGGGTTGTACTCCCGACAGTTAGTAAAGATCCGCTGCATGTCTGCCATGAACAGCTTCCTGGTGGTGTAGTAGCGACTCTTCAGACGCTCAGTCATAGTCTTCAAGTCTAGGCAGATAAATACAAATAAATTTTAATAAATGAAAAGTAAAAGCTATATATCATTAAGACATTGTTGTGTTTATATATATATATATATATATATATATACAAAATAATCATGTTTACAATCAGGCCTAGTTTCGATAGATTTTTAATGAAGGTAAATTAGTGCAGAAAACATGAAATACTGGTTCATACTTTGGTTTCTGAAGAAAAAAAACCCCCCAAAATAATGCAGAGTTTTCAATGAACAACGTGGAAACCTATAGAAATCTATAACAGGTGCAGTTTTAAACTGATTAATCAGAACTGCATCCTTTTTGTCGCTCCATCTTTTGTTGTTTTTGATTCTTACTGCAGATTCTATCCAACCACGGGAGACTGGTTTCTGTCCAGTTCTTTGGTAGCTCTATATCCAGATTTTGTTTTTAAATTTACAAACATGGTTTTTTAAGAATAAAGAGGATTTGTACAATATCAGCCAGTCCAATTTCAGAACATTTTACTGACAGACGCGAAGAGAAAACATAACTGAGAAAATGGACTATTTTAGAAAAAAAAAAGTTTTGTTTTAATGCTAACTAACAACAGATCAGTAACATTTACAGCATTTGACAGATGACACACAGTCAATTTCATTTATATAACTGAACAATATGGGTCTTGGGGCTCAGGGGACCAGTGGTGGTAAATTGGTAGTGCTGGGAATCTAACCTTGATCTTTCCAAAGACCCATCTCTTCCCATGACATGACTGGCTATAAAACAGTTACAGTTTTTCAGATGTAAAGATTCAATTTCAGAAGAATACAGTATAAAACTGCTAAGACTAACTTTTCTACTAATCAATAACTACAGTACATAATTTCATCAAAACTTCTGAGAATCTTGGGAAGTCCAACAAAGCAACATTTAATATGTTCCTATGCTCCGTTTTAAACAAATGCTAAAAAGTTTAGTCTTTTAGTCATTTCCCTGTGTTTTTAATGCAGATCTACATAGAATTCAGATTGAGATTGTGTGAAATGCATATGTCAGATGCTTTCTTTAACCTGAAGTCTCTTACTTTGAACAGAGATTAAAAGAAGAGACAATTTCAGAAGACAATGACTGGATTAAAAATCTTTAAAGATGAATGTAGCTTAATGTTGTTCTCCTGAAATCATCCATACCCATAGGGAAGCGTATAACTTGGTAATATCCAGGTGCTTCATTCTTTTTTACAGGTTCCATAAAGGGCCATGCATTCTGATGGGACTGGAGAAAAGGAGGACACAAACACACACAGTCATGGACCATTTCCTAAGAACTTGTGCTGATTTTTGTGTGTAAGTGTGTATCACCTTAATCTGCTGTAAAATGTTTTTTAAAGTGCTGCACAGCTGATCTGGATCTTTCACTTCTTTGCTGAAAAAAAAAAAACCAATACCAAACAAATGCTTCAGAAATTTCCAAACACACTTTACAGTACATGACTATATACACACACACTAATCAGCCAGAACATTTAAACTGCTGACATGTGAGGTAAGTAACCTGTCAAAAAGCAGAGATAAGTTGTGGTAAGTGAAGGGAATGTGCTGCAATCCAGAAAAGATGAGAGAGTGACTGACATGAGCATTCCAATTACAGCTAATTTCATGAAACAAAATGATCCCGGGTTCAATTCCCAGGCCAGGGCTCTTTCTGTGCAAAGTTCCTGTGTCCCTGCGCTTGAGTGGGTTTCCTCCCACAGCCCACAAACATGTACACCAAACATGATTGCCGATGGCCTGGCGACCTGTCTGGGATGTACCACGCCTCTCACCCCCACGCCTCTCACCCCCTAGGCTCCAGCAAACCCTCATGATCCCAAATTAGGAAATAAGCGGGTAAGGAGATTAATGAATGAATAAATGATGAATGACACGGGCTACCTGCCGCCTTCTCCTACTTTCGGCTGCTCCCGTTAGGGGTCGCCACAGCGGATCGCTTTTCTCCACACTACCCTGTACTCTACATCTGCCTCTTTCACTCCAACTACCTGCATATCTTCCTTCACCACATCCATAAACCTCCTCTTTGGTCTTC
>JAOTRA010000009.1:4297014-4314157 GCA_026260255.1 Pseudolaguvia tuberculata | reverse complement strand
TACCTCCACCTTTCCAGATTCTTCTCAACCTGCTCCCTATCCTCACCACAAATTACAATATCATCCGCAAACATCATAGTCCATGGAGACTTCTGTCTGACCTCATCTGTAAACCTATCAATCACCACTGCAAACAAAAAACTTGTGGAGCACAAGAACTGACGATATTTATCATCACACCCTCAACTTCCAGCCTCACTTTCATCACCCTATCAGACACTCTTCACCTCCACCACACTCAATGTACTTCAAGATTACACCTACACCATTTCTCTTTCCATCTACACCATGATAAAACAGTTTAAAATCCACCACCAATGTTCCTGACCTTACTCCCTTTCCACCTTGTCTCCTGAACACACAACACGGGCTGCCTGCCTACCACTTTCTAATTTGTGTACTTGGTGGAATTTTCTAATGTTGGTGTAAAGGGATAAGTGAAAAACAAAGTATCACTAATGTCAACCGATGAGACTGTAATTTGGTTGTGATGTGAGCAAAAAGTAACTCACCTTTTCCCCATAGGTTTCCACCCGGTTTCACCTACAACGAATGAGAAAATAAAAACGCAGTTCGTCCCATGAGAACAGAAATTTGATCTACAGTTCTCACTAGCAGATGTATAACATACGTATGCCTGGAATGCTCTCAATGGGAATTTGGCGAACCCCCTCCTTAAAACAGGATAGACCAGGATACACCTTGCGTATCTGTGCCTGCTTCCTCTCGATCAGTTTCTTAATGATCTGTCAGGGATGAAAAAGGCACAAAAGGATCTTCAATACAATCATCAAAAACAACTGGTAAAGAATTCTTATTTTAATTGTAGCCAGCTTAAAATAAAATAGGGGCTTAAAAAAAGGATTTTACAAAAAGACATTCAGTTATTACAGAATTAAAAGTCGAACTTAATTTCAGTTTGATTCAATTTTATTTTGCATAGCGCTTTTTAATTCAATTATACTAAATAACTTATAGGGCGGTGCGCGGTGGCGTATTGGTTAGCATGATCACCTCACAACAAGAAGGTATGGGGTTTCCTCCGGGTAGTCCGGTTTCCTCCCACAGTCCCAAAACATGTATATTAGGTTGATTAGTGAATCTAAATTGCCCATAGTAGTGAGTGTTTGTGTGTGAGTTGTTGTTCATCTATGTGTGCCCTGAGATATACTCCAGCAGACCCCAGTAACCCCGAATTAGGGAACAAGCAGGTAAAAAGATGAATGAATGAATGACTCATATCACAGTGAGGCGATACAGTCGACGACACTGTCAATAAGCAGCTTCAGTTTAGATTTTAAAAAGAAAACTCTGAGACGATATAAAAGGCATAGAGGAACCATTAGTGCTATCAGAGAACACTAGAAAATCGACCAAAACATAAAAAAAAAATATACAGAATCAAATTAGTATCAAAGTAAGTGATTGTTAAATGATGGACATTTGATTAAAAACAGTTTTTAGCAACCTTGTTCAAGGGAAACCTTGGATGGTTCGCTGGAGGAGGCTATTATTAAACACATGGGAAAACACACCCACCTCTTTCTGTTTCTTGATAATAACTGAGAACTCTGTATAGGGTATGCTGGGGTTGAGTTCGCAGCCCATGAGAGTCGCTCCCTCATAGTCTTTAATGTAGCCCACATACTTGGCTTTAGGAATCTTTATATCTTTGGAGAATCCCTAAGAGAAAAGAGTGTTAAGTTTTCTCCTGAAGGAGTTTGCGCATGGAAATGATTTTATATGTCTCATACTTTTTTACAGCACAGTGACATTATTTCTTTGCATACAATGGGGACAAATAAGCATTTAATGCAGTGCAATTTTCAATCTTCCCACTAACAAAGAAGAGAGATCTGAGATTTTCCAGGAAACACCAGGATTTTAACAACAATCATTAGTTTTATTACTTTCAGTGTTGTGTTAATATTTATCTTAAACCAAAACATGGCAAAGATTAAAAAAAACACTAATTCAATTTTGATTGGTTACGAGAAGATAAAGTTATGGAAGATGAAGAGTCCCTTATATAATTAAAATCTGGATGTTTTTTTAGATGTGAGCAAAGTTTGAGACAATTAGTAGCATAACAATTAATACAGCTTTCTGTAAAGTTGTGTTTAATACAATGTTAAAATATCAAAAAGATACAGAAATATTAGACAGCTTTTAGTAGGAAATGTTTTCCATTTATCTATTAAATACATTTAATTTTGTTTCCCAGGTTCTACCTTCTATCCCAGTAGTTTGCGCACCAAAAGTGGGTTTGCCAACTGCCATAAAACATTGAAGATGTAGCAAATCCAAAAATGTGGAGTAAAGTTCGATTTGTTTTCTTTGAACAAAAAACGCAGCAATTGACAGATGCTCTTGTCCAAAGCAATTTGATCTCTTATGTACAGCTGGACAATTGTGGGTTAAGGGCCTTACTCAATAGTCCACAGTAGTTGCTTGGTGCAGGTGTGAATCGAACCACGGTCTTTCTGGTATCAGTTCAACACCTTATCCACTTAGCCACCACGTCATCAAAATATCTTTTATTGTGTTCAAAAGAGGCAGTTTTTATTTTTGAGTTAACTATTCTTATAAATGCTGCCTTGTTGACTAGGAGCAAATCTCATTGACCGCAGAAGATTTGTACTCCAGAGCAGGTTTATTAGCCAAAAGGGCATATAAATGTCAAGTAAAGCAACCAAAAACATGAAAATGTAATGTTCCTAAAAACGTGAGCTGTGTACAAGTTACAAATGGTTTATTCAAGGAAGTAAAATGAATAAATAAAATCTAAAACCATACACATCATTTGGATAATCCAGCATTTAACTGCCCCTCACAAGTGCTCATGGTTACAGCCTGAAAAACAGCAGCTTCCTTCTTTCAAGAGCAAAGTACAGCATCACAAAGACTCTGGGCTAGAGACATGTTTCCAAGAACTCCGTAGACTCAACCAATCAGATTAGTCATCAGCATGTGAATATTGTGTCTAATGCTAAGACTAGGTGAATACTGTCAATATATGATCCACTATATTAATAATACAATTATAGAATTGCGTTGACTCTGCTCAATACCCCCCCACAGCACTGACCTGCTTTTTGAAGTAGCCAATAGCGTACTCATCAGCATACGTGAGGAAGTTAATGATCTTGTGTTTGATGTGATACTCTTTTAGATGGTTCATCAAGTGTGTCCCGTAACCCTAACAGAAATCAGAGTTAACTCAGAGCTTTAAAAGATTATCCTTTCTAAACAAACAACCTTGAAGAGGGTTAAAAATCTGATCAAACTTGATTTATCTACTTCTTGCCCACCTTGACCTGTTCGTTGGAGGTTACAGCACAAAAAACTATTTCTGTGAAGCCCTGCGATGGAAACATCCGGAAGCAGATCCCTCCAATTACACGGCCATCTTTGATCAAAGACAGCGTCTTGTGTTTTCTACGATACAAGGAAACAGACGTTTGTCAGCCAGTCATGCACAATAAATAATTAGTGTGTATAAATAATTTATCATTTTGAACATATACAGAAAGGTAGTGAAGCAGCACAGCATATCAATCCAGTGATAACAATTCTTTGACAGTACTGTTATTTTGTAATATGTTACGTAAATGCTAGTTTCATCTTAAAGAACTTAAAGTACTATTGTCTATACTACAGAAACTATGAAAGCTTATAAAGACATACGGGTCAAAGACAAGGCGTGTGATGTACTCTTTAGGCATTCGGGGCAGTTGGTGAGAGAAAACATTTTGAAGGCCCACCAGCCACATCAGAATCTTCTTGTTAGGTTTCTGGTTGAGGGAGTTGCCGATGACATGAAACTCAATGACTCCTCGTCTCTCCTCCAGACGCGCAGCTTCGTCACGGGCGGAGTGAGCTGAGAGGAGACTGGTCTGAGACACAGCAGAAATGAACATGACAGCGTCAATGATTTAGTCTTCAAATTTTTCTGTCACATTTTAGCTTTTATTTTTAACGTTTACTACATACGAATGAAAACACGCAGTCTGTGTACCTCCGGCCCAAGCATGGCAGCAGGGTCTGTGATAGTGGACATGACCTCGTTAATCAGCTCCATCGGAATGTCACCCATGACACGCATTTTCTTAGTGTCATCATGAGACAAGAGTTCAGAGAACTTTCGCTTCTCTCCGGCTTCATACAAACACACAAATAACGTTCGTGCAAAAGCATAAAACTTCAAAATGTGATTAAAAGAAGGCATTACAATTTATTTTAAAAATAAATGAGTACAAAAGTATTTACTGTTCCATATCTATCACTATTCATCAGTCTATTGAGCAACAGTTACTTATATGAACAACAATATAAACAATTTATTAGAAAACTGGAAGTGTTATATTCATCTTGTTTTTTTTAAAGAATTAGAATTAAAACTTTAATTCTAGTGCTTTTATTATAAAGAATGTAAACATATATTATGTAAAACAGTCAAAGATACTAATATTTATTTTAACATGTATTTATAACTATTAAATAAAAAATACATAAATTAATAACTCTTACATTGACTAAAAAAAGCATTCAAGTATTACTGTCATGTGACCTGATGAACATGTTACCTGCAGCAGGTTCTAGAGTGGACGTGGTTTTGCGTAGAGGACTCGCACTTCCTGTTCCTTTCGGTCCTACCGGAGATAGCGTAGTTGTGCAATAGAGTGGCCGGGTAACCTGAGGCGCACTGATCACTAAACCAATAATAAAAAAACAATCCAAAAGAATCAAAAAAATAAATATCTGTTCCTATGTTCCCTTTTTATGTTTATAATTAAATGATTGATGTTAGAAGCTGGTTTCACTTTAATAGAAAGTGTTGAGCTGAGATTTTAACACAGTAGTCTCTAAAGTTTGTATTGAATGGTGTAGAATGGATGTAGGAAAAAACCATACGTTCTATGTGTGGAAACCCCATGTTGATGACACAGTCCAACAAAGAACAACCAACAATGTTTCTACCTGATTATACAATACCAGGTGATGTGGCTGAAAATGTTGACCTGAAAAATCCTCAGGAAAAACTGAAACTGAACTCAGTCATTGAATTGCACTGTTGGCCAGTGAGCTGAATTTTGGTTTTATTTATAAAAATTACCTCTAGGTATATGTTCTCCTGACACACCACCCACAGAGTCTTCACTCCAGATAGGGGAGTTGGGGCTATACACTTCCTCTTCCAACATCGAAAGGAACCTTAACACACAGACACTATAACAGCTTACACATTCACAACAAGTGTGATGATGATGAATATAAATGTGCATGTTCTTACTTGGGGAAGTGTGTGAGGATGAGGGTTCTCTTTTCAGGAGGCAGTTTGTCTTTCTCCTGCCTAGCCTGTTCCAGCAGCTGTTTCCTCATGATGGGGAAAACAGATCGCAGTAGAGTTCGCCCAAAGATCTGCGTGGCCTCATATCGTGGGAGACTATCACAAAACTGTGGCACGTTACAGTAACACAGCCATCTGTAACAGTAACACAAACAATGCACCAACATCTGGCAATAGTGATACTTAAGAATGTTTTGTCAAAGTCCACAGCTCCACATCTGTCTTCTTCCTAGTCTAGCTGATTTAGTTCAGGTGCCTCATTGCATAACTGAAAACCACGACAAACACAAAAACCTCGTATAGTTGATTTTATATCCAGCTGCATCGTCTACAGGAACACGCTGTCGTCTCTGCGACGGCGTCTCCAGCTGCCAACTGTTGATCTGGTTGAGGAACATCTTAGCCAATTCCATGATGGTCTGTCGCTCTTTAGATGGAAGGTGACTGAACTTGTACTGAACAAAATTATTCACTCCCTAAAACATACAAAATTATAAGTTTAAGTGCAAAGTCTTGAACATCATGCCAGGTTTATTTCCAGTAAAGGAATAATAATATAATTCCATAGCACACAAGACACATTTTATAGAAGGTACATGCTATTAACCGTGAAAGTTTAGGGACAATCCACATACCCACAAAATTGTGGTAATATAATGTATCATCGAATGCTACAACATACAAAGCCAGCAACAGTACACACACTTACGGAGACATGTTATGGTCAACATGCTTTGATTATACCGTGAATAAATAATTCTAGAATCTAAAAACAAAACAATTTTGGACATGATCATCATTCATTACTAGAATCACCTCATGATGTGTGTAATTCTATTATTTGACTTTTAATTTCAATTTACCTGCTCAATGCTGGGTTTCTCAAATGGTGGACTCTCTAAAGCCTCCACCACAGGCCTTCCCATTTGCAGGACGCATTTCCTTAACAGCTAAAAAGATTTAAGATTTGTGTCAAAGCTTATCTGACATTCCACAAAAAACACAGCTATAGACACAGCCCTGCACTGTAGCTGTTGAAATAAACAGTAGCTTTAACATAACATTAAAATGTTACCTTAGGATTAAAGACATAAGTCACCTTAAACAGAGAGAAGTAAACTTGCTTAGTGTCAGCATCCTCCTCTTTGTGGACACACGTGTAGAGATACTCCACATCCAGCACGATGTCCAGTAACCTGTTCGTCTCATCTTCTGATACATTCTCCAGATGTGTGACATGATCTCCTGGACAAAAATAGAGATAGAGAGGGATTGAAGCTTACCCGTTTCAGACACTTCCATTCAGCGGTCTGTTCCATGCAACCAGGTTGTCTCAATAACATGCTGACAGCAACATTCAGGTCTGTAAGGATATTGCAGCCTCCTATACACACACACACACACACACACACACACGCACACGCACACGCACACGCACACGCACACCTTACCTAAATGATGACTACAACTCCTGCAAGGTTCCAGCAGTGTCACAGGGTTTGGTTGCTCAGTCCTGGGTGGGGTTGGAGATGGAGGGGTAGGAGGTGGATTTTGGCTTTTCCAACCATTGCACTTACAAGATCCTTCAGCCTGCAAGAGCAAATTAACAGCTATAAGGAGTCTTCTGCACTCACACTTTCGAATGTTATTAATTAATAACAAAAAATAGAAGTACTGCATAGATTATACACTATATAAGGAGTAATACAGTACATACAGTACATTCATTTCAGGTCTTCAAGATCTATATCTCAACTCTAAACAGTAGTTTTTTCACTTTTCTGTTACAAAACAATACATTATTCTATTTTTGAGATGCATCCTGTATTTAAATAATTAGAGCATCACGTGAACATAGTTAAACCAATCAAGCATCACGTGAATATAGTTAAACCAATAGAACATCACGTGAATATAGTTAAACCAATAGAACATCATGTGAATAGTTAAACCAATAGAACATCACGTGAACATAGTTAAACTAAAAGAACATCAGGTGAACATAGTTAAACAAATCAAGCATCACGTGAATATAGTTAAACCAATAGAACATCACGTGAATATAGTTAAACCAATAGAACATCACGTGAATATAGTTAAACCAATAGAACATCATGTGAACATAGTTAAACTAAAAGAACATCACGTGAATAGTTAAACCAATAGATCACGTGAACATAGTTAAACTAAAAGAACATCAATCACGTGAACATAGTTAAACCAATCAAGCATCACGTGAATATAGTTAAACCAATAGAACATCACGTGAATATAGTTAAACCAATAGAACATCATGTGAATAGTTAAACCAATAGAACATCACGTGAACATAGTTAAACTAAAAGAACATCAGGTGAACATAGTTAAACAAATCAAGCATCACGTGAATATAGTTAAACCAATAGAACATCACGTGAATATAGTTAAACCAATAGAACATCACGTGAATATAGTTAAACCAATAGAACATCATGTGAACATAGTTAAACTAAAAGAACATCACGTGAATAGTTAAACCAATAGATCACGTGAACATAGTTAAACTAAAAGAACATCAATCACGTGAACATAGTTAAACCAATCAAGCATCACGTGAATATAGTTAAACCAATAGAACATTACGTGAACATAGTTAAACCAATCGAATATAACGTGAATAGTTAAACCAATAGAACATCACGTGAATATAGTTAAACCACTAGAACCTCACGTGAACACAGTTACACCAATCGTCAGTAAGCTGATGATAAGATATAAACCTGTGGAAGGTTTTTTAATTAATATAAAGTGTAAAGTAACTGCAGTAAAGTAAACAGCACATGGTGTTGTTATGATCCGCTGCGGCTCTACTGGAGCTTCTTGTTTACACTCTCTGGCTCAGAGTGAACTTAGCCGTGACGCAGTTGTGGGCGGCTCTCGATCTGCGTGTTTGTGGACCCGCCCCCCCCCCCCCCTCCTTCGTAGCTGTCACACTGTCAAAACAAAGACGGTGAATAAAGTAATCCTCAGCGTCCCTTTACGTTTCACTACACAATTCAAACGCCATTACGGCCTTTCATTCCGTCTGCTCACACGAACAAACCATAACACACCACCGGTGATATAAAACGCGTGCACACCGAGCCTCGAAACACGGACGGGAGCGCGCGCGCACACACACACACACACACACACACACACACACGCGCGCGCGCACACACACCCCGTTTATAACTCTACCCCAGTGTTTACATCCATTTACTACGGTCCGAATGGCGCAATTATTGATAATGATTTTATTATCACTGGACAATGATTTTGTCGCGCAAACAACCGCATTCAGCACCGAGCGGTGAGGAAAAGATCCGTGCAACAATAAAGAGAAAATAAAAACAACGCTGCGGATTTAAAGCGCCCGCTTTGTGCTGCGCTTGAAGTTTCCTGAGAGTTTGCGTAAGAATACCAGCTCCGCTTCTCCGAAACAGCGCGCGCGCGCACACACACACTAGCTGTAGTTCTGTATAAAGTAGAGGAGTCGCAGTATAGTACCTTGCATGAGGAGTACACGGCGAGTTTCTCGAGTTTCTTCAGCCGAGGTGAGGAGCGGAGCTGTGCTTTGGCCGCCGCCGAGCCGTGCGCACTTCCCGCGGAATTCTCCGCCATGACCGGACCCGCGGCTTCCCCTTCACCCCGTGCCGACGAAATCACCTCAGACCACCGCGAGCACTTTCCCTCTCACCTCGATTGGGATTTTTCCTCTCCCTTTTTTTTACTCCTTCACAGCAGGATCAGACATGGCGTTCATCCCTGTCTTTTTCCTCGTTTCGCTAAATGTTGCACTTACAGTATGTGTCCGCTAGGGGAGAAAAAAAGGATACGAAGCTGGCGCAAAAGAAAAACGCTGAATTTGAAGGTCAAATGCGTCGATTGTGGCGGGAGGAGGGGGTGGGTGTGTGTGCTGGGGTGCTCCGCTTTGAGAAAAACCCAGAAATAGCGTGATATTTTGCAATGTAGCAATAATAAATACATTTACCAGATACTGTATGATCAAAAGTTTCTGGACACCTGGACATCACATTCTATGTGCTGTACTTTATTCCTTTACTGGAACTTACAAACTCAAACTCTGTTCCAACAAGACAATACCCCTGTGCACAAAGCACCTGATCTCCATGATGACATGATGTGTGAAGTGGTAGCCTAGTGGTTAAGGTGTTTGACTAATACCAGAAAGACTGGGGTTTGAATCCCACCTCCACCAAACAACCTCTGTGGGCCCTTGAACAAGGCCCTTAACCCACAATTGCTCAGTTGAAAAAAGAGACCAAATGTAAGTCACACGGGATAAGAGCGTACGCCAAATGCCAAACTGTAACTGTGTTCTGATTGGAGTAGAAGAACCTTGACTGACTCAGAGCCACTGAACACCTGCCCCAGACCTATTCACCATCTTCACTAGTGTCCAGTGTTGGCAAGAACTCTGTGAAAGTGAAATAGTAATAATTTATAAAAGTCAAGTAAGTATTCATTAATTTATTCATTCATCTATCCCAGCGCACATGGGGCAATAGGCAGGGGTACACCTTGGACAGTTCACCTGTACATCACAGGGCACACAGACAAACAACTCACACACACATTCACTCCTTTGGACAATTTTGACTCATTAAGCAACCTAATGTACATGTTTTTTGGACAGTGGGAGGAAACCGGAGTACCCACAGAAAACCCATGCAAGCGCAGGGAGAACATGCAAACTCTGCACAAAAAGATCCCCGGCCCAGGAATTGAACCCGGGACCTACTTGTTGTGTGCTAACCACTACACCACTGCGCCTCTGGTGGCTCATGTACAGTAAAAATCATTTCAGGTACAGCTGATAAACTCATAACATCGGCAAAAGGGAAATAAATATAGACGATGTTTAGGGTCAAATGTGACAAAAAACTCACCCAAAGTTTGCTTTTCATTGTCATTTTATTACATTATATACATTTATAAGATCATTGGTTAAATTTGGAAAAAAAAGAAACATAAAATTTCCAACACCTATATATAAAAATTATTCTAGTTATTGTACAAGCCATTGTTTTGATGATCCTCTAACTCTTTGTGCTTGTGCATTAGTGCTGGAAAAGTAAACAGGAAATCTGACTACATTGCAACATCTTATTTACAGTAAAGGAATATACCTGTACACACACACGCACACGCACACAAAGTAAATATATATAGTTGGACACTTTGATTGTTGTATTTTGATGTTTTGATTTTAAATGCAGCATGGACAAGAAGTTACCTTAGATACAGAGGTATAACTGATGTGTTAAACATGCTTGTCGGTACAATAGTTTCTGTAATTTGCAGTTAGAAACCCATAAAACATCCGACAGCTTTGAGACGCACACGATTTTACATTTTCAAACTTTGCAGCAAACAAAGCACAAAAAAATTCATCAATAAAAACTTTTTAGCAATGATTATTCAGAGTTTAGTTTAAAAAAACATTGCGTGCAATTAGAAGTTAACTAGTTACATTCAGAACTCGTAATTTCATTTGCAGGTATGTGGATATTAGTCCTCTACACATAAGATGTATATTTTCTGAACTGCACTATATAGTGTGTATATGCTTATCTTTCTGATTACAAAATATGATCCTAAGCATTATGGTGGTGGGAGCATCATGATATGGGGTGGCTTTTCTGCAAATGAGATTTACACACAATGGCATGAATCTGTGCTTGTATTTTTTGAAAATCAAATGAAACCAATCAAATTGACTCAATAATTTTAACACTTGAGTTCAATTTTTCTGACTTATATATCTCAAAGAGGCCAAAATGTTAAACTCTTGCTACTCTCAAACGAATGGTTATTTATTTTGTGAGACATTTATTCAAACCACTCATTTAATTTTTACAACATATCTTTGATTTCTTATCTAAATAAATATCTTCAAAAATGATCTGGGTCACTGAACAGAATATTAGAGATTCAAACCCCAGCACTGCCTCTGTTCATGCCAGAGAAAGTGTAAAATGGCTAACCCTAACTTACCAGCTGGGTTTTAGAGAGAAAAGAATTTCCACTTGAGGATTAACAGCTGCTTCTTCTTTTATAATGCTGAAAATTTCAGCTATAATTTTTTTAAAATAACAGACTGCTCTGATTCAAATAAGTGTATTTCCCTCACTGTATGTGTGCCAATGTGCATTTATGTAATATATTACACGCTGCCTGCAATTAGTCCAAAAAGCAGATATCTGTCTTAAAACCAGAGAGACGGTGTGTGCATTATTAGGAACATGTCCGACAAAGAGAATGATTCTATCTTACGCCAAATTGGTGTGAATGTTCCTAAGACATACACACGTTAAAGAAACTGATCAACATTAAGGGCTAGCCTGGTTAGAAAGTTTGTGGCAATTGCTTTCAATATATACACGCTTGCATATGTTTGTAAACGATATGTTGTTGGTTTAAAGGTTATGGAGTCAAATCGCAGGGAGGGGCAGTTATATATCACACAATGCCATTAGATTTGTAGACATAAAGCCAAACCACATACAAACAAGTTGTCTTATAAACTACAAAGGCCCACCCTTTTGCCATAAGCAATAAAAAAAGGATTTTCTGAACATTAGCTATAAGCATTAGCAGACAGAGCAGAGTAAATGTGCAGAGAGAGGGCTTAGCTTTTCTAACTGCTGACCACAAAGTTATGCAATGGATTAAAGCAAGGCATGACATCAGGTACAATCATAAACAAGTCTGAGGAGGGGTGAGGCCTTGCGTTAGTCGGCTTGCTGACAGTTTGGGTAGGTGTTTGGGTGTTTTGCAATAGTTAGCAGCAGGGCTCCCTGGAGGGTGATGCCATGTCAGTGAGTGTCACAGGCTGATTGCCTCCGCTGCCAGTTCCAGGAGCCTGTGGCTCGTTCTTAGGCAACTTTTTAGCTGGAATAAAAAAAAACATTTAGTAAACTAACTAGAAAGCTGTTAAATTGTGTTCTTTCCATGTTTACTAAGACATATTGTAAATAAAATACCTACCGATAGCCATGAAAATCTCGTTCACATTCATGGAGGTCTTCGCTGAGGTCTCCATGAAGAGCAAACTGTTCTCATCTGCATATAACTGGGCTACCTGGAATACAACATCCTGAGAAATGAGTTCATCCAATGTCCCAGGAAATGTCTCGAAACAATGTTAGATGAGGTGGTACAGTGGTTAAGGTGTTGGACTGCCCTAGAAGAAGCTATCACTGTTAAACCCCTGAGGAATACCCATAACTCTAAATTGCTCAGTTGATAATGCAGTAAATGTAAATGCAGCAGAATCCTCCACCTTGAAACAAGTTACTGAAATCCAAACATGCTTTACTGTAACATGTTTGCAGGCGTCAGACAGACTGCTCTGTGCTGACTGGTGGGCTGCTTGACTTGTATGTACCTCATGCTTCTGCTTCCAAATGAGCCACTGAACAAATAAATGTTCATGCTTAATATTAAAGTGTCTGGTAAGCACATGATCACAATTTTAAATATTAAGCAGAAACATTTAGCAGAAGCTGTGGTCCAGAGTGAAGTATAAACATTGCTTATAGTTAAAACCTCGAACATTTCACTACTGATGGATACAATCACAAGAAACAGTATAACAAACTCCTAAAACAGTTGTAGAGCAAGGGTTTTTTTGCGGGGGGCGGGGTGTATGTGCCAAGTGCAAAGTGTTTAGTGAACAGGTTTCTTGAAGCCAGTGACTCCGCTGTTCTAACATTGATGGAAGTTCTTTCCACCATCTTGGTGGAAAAAAGAAAAAAGTCGGCCTTGAGACCTAGGAGGTGGAACAAGACGTATAGTGCAGGTGGATCTGAGGGAACGAGGTTCTATGGTGTTCTTGGCTTTGTAGATATTTAACTATTTGCAGAAGAGCAAAACTAGTCATAGTATGAACCACACACAGACACAGAGTCACAGACACAGTCACAGACACAGAGTCACAGTCACACACACAGTCACACACACACACACAGAGAAATACTCACCTGGGTGTCAACAGCTCTCTTGGTGGCGAGGTCCGCCTTGTTTCCAGACAGACCAATGACAATGTTAGGACTGGCCTGCCTCTGAAGCTCTTTCACCCAGTTCTGTGCTCTCGCAAATGACTCCTACACAGCAAAAAAGAAGAAGAAAGAAAAACAGAAGAAGAAAGGAAAAATTTGACCATATAAATAATCTAATAACGGTGACATTAGTGTATTGTTAATCTTTATGGACAAATATTTTTGCTGTTGAATATTTGATTGATCTCATGTCAAAATGTCCTAAAATTCTATGCAGATCAATAGCAGCTTGGATTTACTATTAATGTGAGGATTCGAGGAAAGGAATATAATCAGTAATTAGAATACAATAAAAGTGTTGAGAATTAGCGTCGCAAGGATTCTACAGAGAAGGGTTTAATCGTTTTTGCCAGCATGCTGGTAGTCTGCCAGGTTGATGAAAAATGAATGTATTATCAAGTCAGATAAATGTAGACCAGACACTGCGAGTGAGTGAGTGTTAATCAGATGTAACCCTTAACCAGAAAAGCTGTAGTTAAAAAACCTCATCAGCAGTGACTCACTTCATTCGTGATATCGTAGACCACAATGGCAGCTTGCGCTCCTCTGTAGTACATGGGGGCGAGGCTGTGGTAGCGCTCTTGCCCGGCTGTGTCCCATATCTCAAACTTAACTGTTATGTCGTCCAGACACACTGTCTGCGTCAGGAAGGCCGCTGGGAATGGTAACCAGCAGAGACAGAAATTAACTCAGTAACTTAGAAATCACTTGAAGGTTGTTCTGCATAACATTATATATATATAAAGAAAATTGTCTTTCAAGTGGTGACACAGAGCTCTGGCTCATGTGCTTTAGATGTCTTCTAGTTTTTCAGAATTCAGGTTATTTTTTTCCTCATTAAAACGCTGAACAATTGTACAAATATATAATTGTTATAAAAAGATATAAAAAAAAATGTTTCACCCACTATATTGTATGTGATTTCTGATGGATCTTTTTTCTCAGTTTCAGTTTTTTTTTTAAATGGCACAAACAATGTTAACCTGCCAGCAACATCTAGATAAATAATTAATTCATTCAGACATTCTCTACATGCTTATTTCCTAATTCAGGAAATCTGCTGGAGCCAATTCCAGCTGTCTCTAAAGAACAAGAAATCAGGAGGGTTACATTGTGCAGGTTTCCAGTCCATCACAGGGCCATAAACACACAATTACATTTCACTCATATAGGCAGTTTAGATTTTGGACTATGTGAGGAAACCCAAGCAAGCACAAATACTACATGCTAATTTGAATATAAAGTGTCTGATAACCAGCAATAAAATTAACCAAACTAACAAAGTATTACAACCATGTGCCTTTGTAATAAAAAAAAAATCACATACACAGTGGCAAGAATAAGAAAGTGATTCCTTTGTTATTAACTGGCTGTGAAATGATTTTTTTCAGACCTTTCAATTGCTTGCACTAAAAAGACGCACAAATAATGAATCATTTTAACGATTTTGTTTCAATAGTTTGCACATCTGGAATCCTGGTAATAAAATGAGATTTGGTTTAGAGCTGTTCGCATTGATAGAAAAACCCTCCACATCCATTTAAATCACATCCTTTTTTCCCACTGGATCTCTGAAAATTAATGTAAAGACTGTTATTAGTTATTGTTATACTGATTCATCGCTTACCTCCAATCGTGCTCTCTTGAAACTCATGGAACTGTCCCTTGACAAAACGTAGCACCAGACTCGACTTGCCCACTGCAGATTCTCCCAGCAGCACCAGTTTGAACTGGCAGACCTTGCTGGGGCCACCTGGCCGAGTCGCCGCTCCCCGATTGGCCATTACAGCTGTTTGAGACTCTTTCTCCCTCCAGTAAGCTCACACTGCACTAATACAGAAAGTATAATATATGAAATATTCATTTAAATATAGCCCAGCAAACTGGAACTTCCAATATTTTCCTGTTCATTTGGTCGCATGGCTCAGACGACAATTGCTCAGTTGAATAGAAGAGATGCAGGCAATGTTTATGAATTGCTCAGGATTCAGTTTTATTCTTCTATACAGTTTTGCTAGTGTGAGATGCCTCCATACATCCACACTGAGCTGAATGTTGGAGTTTATAAACCTTTCCCTAAGGGTGAAACAGGCACAAACACAGTGCAGTAAAGTTATAGACTTTACACATCTTGAATTTTAGATGGATGGTTTCTTTTATAATCCGGTTCTTCTGCTGGGGTTCGGTATAATTGAGCAATTTTATACTTTATAACAATGCGTTGTCACAGATTTAGCTTTATGCAAATACGAAAATATTTGGCACACAGATAAAAGGTGCTGCGGTGGCGCAGTGGTTAGCACAGTTGTCTCACAACAAGGAGGTCCCGGGAACAAACATACAGAGTTATTACATATTATTTCTTAAACACATCATATCGCATATCAAATATCACAATATTCAGCATGCGATCACATTTATCTTTAGTACAGTGCAGCCATAACGTTGAGTGTTGAAAGACCAGAGCCTAAACAAAACAAAAATCTTCAGGTATTCTGTGGCTCACCTCAGGTTCACCAGAACCTTCGTTTAGAATCAGGACACTCTGTCCAATAATAGAAATCCTGATCTCGTTCTCCTGCATCTTCAGTTAGCTTTGGTAAATAAGATATAATTAGGTTACCACCATGGGTATCTACTTATTCAGAGTATGTGTCAACACACAAGGTGTCTTGTTTAACAGGTTGCTCCATAAGTAGTCTGTTTAGATCACGGAATAAACAGCAATGAGAAAGAATGTGCAGTCATAATAATGCTAAATATACGTTCCACAGAGATCTACATGACCAAAATATTTATAGATACCTCATTAATAGACTGATATCCAAAGTCTGAAGCACACACACTTCTCCAATTCCTTTAAAATGTTGAACTAAGAAGCCTAAAGACTGTTCAAGCATGACAATGTGGCAATGCCCTGGAGCTCCATGACAATATGGCATTTTACTAGGAGTGTGTGGAAGAACTCAATTCTCTTGCACAGAACCCAGATGGAACCAGACTAAACCTCCTCACCCAACATTGGGGTCGGATTTGGAACAATCAAAAAGAAAACACAGATGGATGGGATAGGAAGATGTCTCATTACATTTGGCTATACCATGTGACCTAATCAAATCCTACAAAAAATGAGATCAAAAACTGCTGCCAAATCAGTTTTCAGCATAAAATGAATAGTGTTCACATAACTTTACAAGGTAGACCACACCCACATGCCATTTAATTCCAAAAACAGATGTATATTATGACTTTGGTGACTACAGAAGGTCTGCTTTAACAACTATTAACAATTATACAATTGAGCAGTTAAGGGTTAAAAGTCATGCTTAATGGCATGGCAATGGCTTGGTGGTTATCTCAAAACAATTCTAATCAGCAGTCTGACACCAGAAAAATTCACCCAACTAAATCAGTTCCGTAGATAGAGATGAAGGGAATTCACACGACATGGACATTTGGCAGATGTCTTCCTCCAAAACAAGATCTCTATTACGTATGATCAATACTGACTTGTTAGATCACAAACTACATGTAACTTATTATACACCATTTTACATAACCTAAGCTTCTATTTTTTTACGTTATGAGGCTCATTTATTTCCAGATGTTAACTTACTTTTAGTCCCTATAATAATATCCAGTCTTTCCATTAGATTGTGTCTGTGGGGATTTAACCATTCAATCACAA
>JAOTRA010000009.1:4275057-4296914 GCA_026260255.1 Pseudolaguvia tuberculata | reverse complement strand
GTGTGTGTGTGTGTGTGTGTGTGTGTGTGTGTGTGTGTGTGTGTGTGTGTGTGTGTGTGTGTGTGTGTGTGTTGATGTGTCAACACAGTCAATGCAAAAATATAGTGCAGTTTTAATAATGATGGGAATATCCTGTCCAATCAGATTTCAACATTCTCCTTGTTGCTTTTTATTACGTTGTAATAGTTATGCAATATCACTAAGAAAGTTGTAAGTTCGGGGGGGGGGGTTAAAATTAAGTTGTTATACATTTTGCATAGTATAATATTTATATAGAACGTGTGTGAGTGGTTGATCGTCTTTTTGTGGCCCTGAGATGGACTGGCGACCTGTTCAGGGTGTAGCCCCGCCTCTCCCCCTATGTGAGCTGGAATAGACTGAATGAATGAATGAATGAATCTAAGAGGCTGTAAGCGCCGTCTTGTGGTTGTAGACGGACAGTACAGTGGAGTTTATTATTTATGGAAGTGGACAGGTTTCTAGTTATTATCATTCATTCATTGATTCATTCATCTTCTTACCCGCTAATTCCTTATTTCGGGCTCACAGGGGTCTGCTGGAGCCTATCGAAGCGCACATAGAGCGAGAGGCAAGGGTACACCCTGGATAGGTCGCCAGTCCATCACAGGACCACACACAGACAACAACCACTTACACACATTCACTCCTATGGCCAATTTAGAATCACCAATCAACCTAATGTACATTTTTGGACGGTGGGCGGAAACCGGAGTACCCGGAGGAAACCCACGCAAGTGCGAGGAGAACATGCAAAGTCCGCCCAGAAAGATCCGCGACCCGGCAATCCAACCCGGTACCTTCTTGTTGTTAGGCAACCGTGCTAACCACTACTCGGTGGGTACTTGTCTGTGCATACTCTTCGATGGACTGTCAACCCGTTCAGGGTGCGCCTCTGCTCTTTACCCTGTGTGTGCTGGGGTGGGTACCAGCGGACTCCAGTGACCCTGAGTTATCGAATAAGCGGGTAAGAAGATGAATGAATGAATAAATGATCTCAATGATTTTGGGTTTTCTCTGTGTACTCCGGTTTCCTCCCACTGTCCAAAAACATGTACATTCGGCGGATTGGTGAGACTAAATGGACCATAAAATCCCAGTCATTAGGGTGCAGCCTAAAGCAACGCAAACGCAAAACCTATAACTGGGAGGGTTGCGTTAGGAAGGGCATCCAGCGTAAAAACCCCGCCAAGTCAAATGTGCGGATCACGGGATAACGGTAAAGTAGTGGTTAGCAAAGTCAACTTACAGCATGAAGGTTGTGAAGGTGCACAAAACCCCTGAGTTGTGGAAGTTATTATAGAAGAAAAATGGGCGCCAGCAGACCCCCGTGACCCCGAATTAGGAAATAAGCTGGCAAAAAAAGAGTGACAGTGGTGGCTCAATGGTTAAGGTGCCAAGTTGTTGATAGGTTGACCAGGAAGACCTTGGCTCAAGTCTGCTACTGTTGGGTCCTTGAGCAAGACCCTTAACCCTTCCCGCTAACCCTTCCTGCTCCAGGGGCACTGTACAATAGCTGACTCTGCTCTAACCCCAACTTATTAAGATGGGATATGCAAAAAAAGAATTTCCCTCATGGGATCAATAAAGTATATCAAAATTTAAAAAAAGATGAGTGAATGAGTAATAGTACATCTGGGAAAAGTACATCTGGATTATCAAAAATACAGACGGTTGCTGGCAGGTATCCTAATACTTCTGGTCATATTGTGAAACTGAAACTATGCTGTACCTTTAAATGAAACAATTCACAGCATTTATCCAGCATTTGGATCAGATCAGTTCTGAAATCTGGGATAGGCTCCAGCAGACTCCAGTGACCCCATTCCGGGTCTACAGGCTACAGGCTACAGGCTTCTTTTATTTTGAAAGTGTCTCCTAGTGTCACCAATATTTCCGGTCTCGTGTCACGTGTGTGATCAGGGCTTCCTCCTAACTCGCGCTCCTGTGTTTACAAGCAGCCTTCAGGATGGATCGACCTGCGTGAACATTTGCAGGTAAATGTAATCCTCATGCTGTTGATGGCGGTGTGTGTTTAAATGGTGGTCCATGCTGTTGGAACAATCTGGATCGGTGTCACTTCCTGTCTGGCAGGTTCAGGGGTTGGTTTAAAACACCGCCTAGCAGGCTAACCAGACTCAAGCCAACCGAGCGTATCAGTAGTGATCAGCAGGGAGAAAAAGCCAATAGGCTTTATTTTAAATAACATATTAATTAACTAATTAAACTCAGATTCCGGGTTTTGTTTTGAGTGGGTTTTTTAAAAATGTATTAGGAGTTAGTGGGCTTCACTGTGTTCAACCATGTTTAATCTCAGGAGCGCTGAGCAGTAAAATCCAGAATAGTGATGATAAGAACATGGAGCTTTACGATTAATTCCTCTCGATTAATCGACACTTATCAGAGCGATGAATCTCTGAAATCATGAATGAAAGGAAGAAACCACTTTGAATAAAGTTTCGAAGTACTAATTTATTCTTTTTTTTTTTTTTTTAAAGCTATACAATTCTATTTAAACATGTATAGATGTTATTTATTTACTTTGAAAATGATTAATTAAGATATAATTTTTTGGTAAATATAATAATTTGTTAGTAAATATATTAATAGTCTCACTATTTATTAGGGGGAAGATTTACCTTCAGTGGGCATCATTCTGACTAAAGAGCTCATTTATAGATTGTATATAAGTGGATTAGTGGTTAATGTGTTAAACTGATACCACAAAACTGGGGGTTCGATTCCCAGCAGCACCAAGCCTATGCAGTAAATGTACAGTTACAGTTTGGCATTTGGCAGATGCTCTTATTCATTTGGTTTCTTTATTTTACAACTGAGCAATTGTGTGTTAAGGGCCTTGCTCAAGGGCCCACGGTGGTTGCTTGGTGGAGGTGGTATTCGAACTCAGGTCTTTCTGGTATTAGTCCCTCACCTTATCAACGTACATATAATTATAATATAATATATATTATATATATTAAGTCTGCGACGGACAGGCAACCTGCGATGGACAGGCAACCTTTTGAAGCTGAGATGTGCGTAAAAGTCAAATGTGTGGATCACAATTGTCAAAAATATATTTTTTTAAATGTAATATATTTTTATTCTCATTTGAATTGAAGATTTACATGTACAGTATCTGGCAGAGTGACTTACATTCATCTTTTTTATACAACTGAGCAATTGCTGGTTAAGGGCCCTGATGGCAACTTGGTGGTACTGGGAATCAAATCTCTAATCCCTCACACTGGAAACCAGAGTACCCGGAGGAATCCTACGCAAGCATAGGGAGAACATTCAACCTTTTTGTTGTAAGGCGAGCATGCTAACCTCTACCCCACCGCACCGCCCCAAGTTCAAATTTTGATTTACTATTTTTTATCACAGTCAAAAAGGAAAATAAAAGTAGTAATTGATTTTCCAGAGAGTTTGCATGTTCTCCCCGCACTTGCATGGGTTCCTCCAGGTACTCCGGTTTCCTCCTACAGTCCAAAAACATGCAGATTAGGTCGATTGGTGATTGTAAATTGTCCATAGGAGTGAACGTGTGTGGCGACCCGTCCAGGGTGTACGCCTTTCGCCCTTTGTGTGCTGGGATAGGCACAGCAAACCCCCGTGACCCCCGATTTTCGGAATAAGCGGGTAAGAAGATGAATGAATGATTTCCAGAATAATTTAGATCATTACTGTACAAAATTAAAACAGAGTTTCTTTTTATTTGGATCTTCTTGCTCTTTTTGGTAATGAAGCTCTCTGACTCAGACAACAGAACAACTGCAGTATCAGATGAGTCTGTATGGTAATGAACTGTTGACTCTCTGATATCCCGCTGGAATCTCTACGCTGCTCGAGGCCAGTGGCGTGTAGCCAGTCATGTGACCGGTGGTGCGCTGTAACAAGCTGATGGAAGTATGAGGCATGTGAGATTATTTAACAAACTTTCAGCCAAGAAGCTGTTTTGTGTTGCTGTGTTGTTTTTAGGATCTTAATGAACTGTATTGGTGGGTGTTTTTACGCCCATGAAAAAGTAGTGGTGGCAGTAGCTTTCGTAGCATATGCAGAATGACAAGGACAAGACCAGTAAAAGAAAAGAGAATGAAAATAAAAGGACTTCATAGGAAATACTATTGTACAAAATACACAACATACAATAGATGTGATTAAATAAAAGGAAGTGTAAAGAAATATGTTTGTTAAAGTTATGTGTGTATTCAGGTTTGTTCAGTTAACCACTGAAGACATGGATTCTTGGACCTAGTCGGTCTGGTGCTCGGTGATCAGTTTAAAGTGTGTGGAGGTCAGAGCAATTACACCAGCCCTTTTGCTCGCTCTGATTGGGTGCAGTTTTTGGAGAAAGCAGCGTTTGTACCAGTGTTTTGCTCACTAATCAGGCTTGTTGGGTAACTGAGCTGTACTAGAAGTGAAAGATTTCCTTTTCTTAGTTGTATGACTATCTGATTCCTTATTCCTGAGTTGAGCACTGCAGTGAGATATAAGCTACTAGGGAGAGGGGAAAATATAAATCCCATTCTTTCTCTAACGATTCTTGAAGCAATTCTCAAAAATCTAGAATCCAGGATCGCCAGTCTATCGCAGGGCAACACACAGACAAACAACCATTCAAACACATCACTCCTATGGACAATTTAGAATCACCAATCCACCTTTTTTTGGACGGTGGGAGGAAACCGGATTACCCGGAGGAAACCCACACAAGCACGGGGAGAACATGCAAACTCCGCACAGAAAAATACCCGGCCCGGAATACGAACCCGGGACTGCCTTGATGCAAAATGTGCACTAAATATGAGTGGTGAAGAGGAAAGGGGGAAATGATGTGCAGTGGTTAAGGTTTTGGACTGGTTTCATTTCCAGCGCAACTAAAAACCATTGTTGGGCCCCTGAGCAAAGCAGGAAAAGATGACCAATATCAGCCGTTTCCAACAGTATTATATTTTTATAGAAATAAAATAATACTCATCCCTATAGTTATAGATTTATTATAAAACAGTCTTTAATATTTTATTGTTCCATTTTATTGTCCTCAGATTTACTGTGACTGTACTGTGAACTCGGCTGTGTTCAGATCGCTGACAAGCAGAAGTAAGTACCGGGTTAACAGCAAGGTTAAGCTGAGTAACTGAGCAACAAGTAACACGGTTAAGGTGTTTTTCCCTTCCCTTTGCACCTTTTTAGTATTACATTTGACAGACATCATAGTGATTCATCTTAGAGAGGATATTTTATCATTAATTGTCATTTTTTTTTATTTAATGCTCAGTGGTAGTGATTTTGCAGGACTGTTTGTAGATTTTATTTTATCTAGATGAGGTTCGTTTGTGATTTTTGAAAGGTCATGCAGAGCTCACACCTTGAAACGAGACACCCGCTACAGGCAGAAGATCAGGAAACCGGTTACGACCCTTTGCACAACTATAACCAGAGCTTCACCCGTAAGTGGTCAGAGATTAACTCCAATAACACTCTCCAGTAAACCTCTTCTCTGCTAAACCTCATTCTTGCAATCTACTGGCACAAGTGGAATGAGACCACTAGGATTGTTATTCACGCATCCATCCATCCATTCATTCATTCATCTTCTAACCCACTTTTTTCCTAATTAGGAGACACTGGATCTGATGGAGCCCTGGAAAGGTCGCCAGTCCATTGCAGGGACACAGACAAACACACTGTTATTCTGTCTTTAATTTCTGACATAGTATTCTGGATTTTGGTGAATTAATAAAGCTATTCTACTGATATATACTGATTTATATTAATAGTTGTATTTTTTATCTTTTTGTTTCTGGCATGTTGGATTAAATAGTTATTTTTGTTGAATGGTTAGTAGTTGAATGTACTGTAAATATGAGCAGTTGTGTGGAGATGTGTTAATGTAAGACCTGCCATATAGTGATTCATATTGTAGACAGTTTTAATAAGGAATCCAAAAACAACTTGTCCAGGGTGGACCCCTGCCTTAAGCCCTATGTGCACTAGGATAGGCTCAATCAGACCCACATAACCCCACATGAAATAAAATTATCTTAAAATAAATGTTTTACAGACATTTCTGTAAAATTATTTTCATGGTTCCTGTTTTTCCCCAAATTACTTGGTTTTTTTTCCCTAAGGAGACATTCTACACAGTGCTGAGTCAACCTTTCAGTCCTATAGGTCTGTATCATCAATACATATTTACTAGTATATAAAAATAATTGAATTATTTTAGATATTTTTTAGTGTCTTGTTTGGTGTGGGGGGGTTGTTTTTTTATTGCAGAAAAGAGTGGGATGAGTTGTTTCAGAATAGCAACTACCTAGCCCGGATTAGGCAGTCTGGCATTAACGGCCATTTGAGGAGCAGCCGCTTTCGCAGTATTTGCTGGAAGGTACGATGCTGCTTGTGAAGTGATGCTTTAATGCCATCTGTTACTGCTAATTGATTTCTGTGTTAACACATCCCATATAAATGAGCCTATGGTGGTTTTAGCTCTATTTAGATATCCTGCCTGAGGATAAGAGCCAATGGATGAAAAAGACAAAGGAGCTTCGAGATCACTATGAGCAGATCAAAGAGAGGGTGAGTGTATGCGCATGCATGAGCGCGCATGCATGAGCGCGCGTCCTTTTTTGAGAATGTAAATATGCAGAAGGAATAGGGTTTGGGTTGAGGTCCGAGATTGGCTTGAGCATAAACACTATTACACTTATGAAGAGTCCCTGCCATAAATCTAATTATTTATGACTTTGTATGTTCATTCTTAATAGCACATCACAAATCCACGCAAAGCTGCTGGCCAACAGGACCTGGTGGTGAACAACCCGCTGTCTCAGGATGAGGGGGTGAAGCACAGTTCTAGTCGAGAATTTCTTTCACAAAATCCACTGCACATTTTGTTTACACAACGAGTGTATTTTTCCGTCTTTTCAGAGTTTGTGGAATAAGTTCTTCCAGGATAAAGAGTTACGAGGAATGATTAAGCAGGATGTGCTGAGAACGTGAGTGCTTGAACCAATAAATCCTCTTTATTGAAAAGGCTTTGTCAATGAAATTTTTTTGTATGCTCTCACAGCAAATGTCTTAATAATTACATAAACTGCAGTTGTTTTTACAAAGAAGTCTCAAAAGTACATTTAATTATGACAGTAAAACAGTTTGTTACCATCAGCATCTCAAAAAGAATCCCATCCACTTTTATTTTTATACTCCAGCTGGTGGTAGCATAACATGTGAGTTAAAGTTCAGAAAAATAAAATGTAGTACAAGCTTGGGTCTGGATTAGGAAATGTTAACCCAAATGATGTAGGAGAGTAAAATTAAGTTAAACAATAATAGAGCAGGTTCAACAGAACAAATATGGTATAAAGTATCACTATACAAAACTGGTACACATTGTTGTGTAAAATAATAGGTTTTAGGACAGGCATTCATTTAAATACTACATTACAACTAATTATCAAAAACACACTGAATCTTGATAAGATCTGCGAAAGGAAAAATGTTTGCTTAACAATAGAAAAATTATTATGGTAATCTTTACTATTTGTATTTTTGTGTAAAAATCTTTAAATGTACATTAGTGGATGTTGGGGGAAAGATAAGAACCAAGAAGAAAATAAAACATTGAAACAAAAAAAATGAATTTGACATTTGACTTGGGCAACTTGACTTATTTTTAAAATTTTCTATTTTGTATCATGTATTTCTCTGTGTTCTCTCTCCCGCCTTCTCTATCTATTTCTCTGTCTGACAGAAAGCATCAATTTCTTCAAGTATTTATGATTGCATCATAAAATTCTTAGTAATCAATTATTGTTTATTGATCATGCCTATCCCTAATCATGCCTGTGGCACAGTACTGGATAATACATTGTATTGCTTAGTTGTGGCATTGATTTGACTAAGAAACACCTGATATTCCAGTAACAGTTTTTCCATGTATGGCGGTGTGTCCAGATTTCCAGAAATGCACTTTTTTCAGGAGGAGGACGTTCGAACTAAACTGACGGATATTCTTTTCTGCTACGCACGCGAGAACGAGCAGTTACTCTATAAACAGGTTCTCTCTTTCATAGACTGTGTTTCCAAATCTGTATTACATGTATATTTTCTCTCTTTTTTTAATATTTATAATTTTTATATTTAAAATTAACCCCATCTGTCTAGGGTATGCACGAGTTGTTGGCTCCGATCGTGTTTGTTTTACACTCTGACCATCAGGCATTTCAGCATGCTTGTGAGACCGGCACTCCCAGGTTAGTCCTGCCCACCATGTCATGTTACACTCTCTTCTTTAAATTCTCTTCCCCTTTCCAGCACTCGTAGTGTGTTCTTCATTATCACAATTAATTATGCAGTCCTGTTTTGATCAAAAACCGGTAATATAAAGATATATGTAAATGTATTGCATTACAGTGAGGTGATGAAGATGGTACTGAATCCAAAGTTCCATGAACATGATGCATAGTAAGTACCCACTGATGCATTAAAGTCACTGTATGTAGTTTTAAGCCCCCCTCACTGACTTATTTGGTCTTTAATTCATTTCAACATTTATTAATATACATAACATATACATAGTTTTATAGCCATATTGAAGACTATTAGTTGATATTCAGTTCAACTTTCTCACTATTGAGTTTGCTCATGTTTTAAAGATTCATTAGTTGACTCTTGTAAATCCACAGTGCCATGTTCTCACAGCTCATGGAAACTGCAGAGCCCTGGTTCTCCAGTTTCGAGCGAAAAGTGCGCAAGGTGTGTCCCATTGGCTCATCACTTCCACCAGTTTCACCCGTTTCAGACCTGGCAGAAGTATAATGTAAGGTGCTGATGTTGTGTAAATGTTGCAGGGAAAAGAAGAGATGCTCACCAGCATTCCATTTGCCAGACCACAGGACACTGGACCGTCTGTGGCCATTGTAACCAAAGTAAACAGAATTCAGGACCAGCTGATTAAAAAACATGATATTGAACTGTACATGCACCTGAACCGGCTGGAGATTGCGCCTCAGATATATGGCATGTGAGTATGCAGACATGTATATTCCCCCCCCCCCCCCAACTCACACATATGTTCTAATGTTGTTAAGTTCATCTTGTAAAAATTCTTTATGTACAGTTACTCTGGTAATTGACTAATATTTGCTGCATCCTTAAAGACACATCAATAAAACACCCTGTATGCCATTGTCAACACCCTGTATGCCATTGTCAACTTAAGGCAATTTCTTAGGATTATACCCAAAATACTAAAGTTTCTAAAAGCTAAATGAGGAGAAATGAGAAGAAAAGTTAATAAGAAGAAAAGTAAAATGAGAGAAAAACAGATGATAAAACCATACAATACGAATTATCTATATGGATGAGTGATAAGTTGCCATTTAATGTGAACAGGTACTATTAAAAATTACAAATGACTAATAAAGCATGAAGTAGGGGAGTGTTAATACAATTGGAAGATCAAGGTTCAGTTTGGAACACCACCGAGTTGCCACAGCTTGGTCCCTGAACAAGGCCTCCAGGACTATAGGTGTTAATTGCTCATTTGTGTAAAAGAGATAATTTTGTAATGGTCACTTTAAATAAGGCCAAATGCTGTAAATGTAGAAGAATGATATTAAATAAGGTCAAGGTGTACTCCTGCCTTTTACCATATGTGCACTGGGATAAGCTTCAGCAGCCCCCTGTGAACCGAATTAGGGAATAAGCTAGTTAGAAGACGAATGAATGAATGAATGAATGAATGAATGAATATTAAATAAGGTAGTACTATGGTGATGAAGTATTTGTTTGGTGTGTGCATTTTAGACGTTGGGTCCGGCTGTTATTTGGTAGGGAGTTTCCATTGCAGGATCTGCTGGTGGTGTGGGATGCACTTCTTGCAGACAGTATAACTCTCGATCTGGTGGATTATGTGTTTGTCGCCATGCTGCTTTACATCAGAGATGCATGTAAGTTTTTGGTTTTGACACAGATCATTATATCACGTTGCAAATTGCTGCAATTAATTCAAACGAGCAATAATTAGCTGACCAAATGTATAAACCGTGTATATGCTAATTGTGTCATGTTGGCTGTAATTACACTGACTAGCGCCGGACAATATATCGTTCAGCTTTAACATCGCAATGTGGACATTTGCAGTTGTTTAAGTCAGGATTATAGTTTGACTGTATCACAGTTCAGAACACATGTAACACATGTAGGGATTTAATAATTGAGTGAAAGTTTATCATTTGCTTTATCTAATCATGTTGTTGTTTTATCACACTGTATTAACATTTCTTACTGTGTAAACATTTCATGTTTAAAGCATTCAAGTGTATAAAACTTGTAAAGAAACTAAAATATAATTAAGAAAGATTAATTATACTAATATATATTTGTTATAATTTGTATCAAGCTTATACAGTGAGATTTTTAATTTCAATATTTAATTTCTTATAAAGCACTGTTTGTTTTATTTACATCTTTGTTCTATTGTCTTCTTTTATGCAGATAATTAGTTGTCTTAATTACCTTTATCCTTTTAATATAACAAATTATTTCAAAATAAATATAGTATAGCGTATAGAAATAAAGATAATGTAGTTTTAGTTTTGCCTGAAGGTCTAAACCCAATTCTTAATTTTTTGACATTGTTTAAATGTGTTAGATATGATATGAGCCACTATTGCTTAAAATAGTTAAAGAGCAGATGGATTACAACCAATGATCCTCTAAGCGGCGCTATTGTGCACTGCTTCCACATTCTCAGAAAATCTATGCCGCGCATAAAATAAAATTCAATGTAAAAATAATAATAATATATCATATTAAAGCTAATTTAATCGTTTAAATCAATAATATTGTTTTCTGTACCATTTTGGATTTTAACTCGATGGGTGTTGGGTGTTCAGCCAATGATACGATACGATTCACTTACGCTACGCAGCCAATCAGCATTGACTGTGCTGCATATGTGCACCCCCGACACGCGCCGAAAGAAGAAAGACGTGAAAAATAAAGTAAAATTTGATAAGTTAGATTTGTGCATATTCTAGTGACATTTATTGAGATTTTTTTATTTATGGATATTAATTATTTAATGCTGTTACTACTAGATAATTGATGGGTAGTAGAAATGCTAATAAAAACGCAGTAATTAAATGTGTTACAGGAATTTATAGTGTATCCCAAGCAACAGCACATGTCATTGTGTAAAATGTCTTAATGTGTTAATGGGAACAAAATGTTCTGTGTCAAAGGTGTATATGTCTTATTTATTCCAGAAACAGGCCAAAGCAGGACTCTCACATATAACATAATACACATCTCAGGTATAAAAGCATTTTAACTGGGCCAAATCAATCATATTAAAAGTAAACTAATGTAAATTGGTGCTGTAATAACAAAAGTATTGTCATGGTCATGCCCTCAGCCACACAAGTGCTACATTTATACAGGAATTACGCAGGTGTCTCAATTTCCTGTAACCTTTATTTATTAAATATTAGTTAAAGAGAATATTTTAGTAATGTTTTTGAATATCATTTCATATTTATCATATCCTACTTTGTTTTGTAAATCTTGTGTCTAGTGATTGCCAGTAGCTTTCAGACGTGTCTTGGTCTCCTGATGCACTACCCACCTGTTGGAGACATCCATGCTCTATTACACAAAGCACTCTTTCTCAGAGACCCAAAGGTATCAGTGCACATGCACGGTAGTTTAACAGTTAAATGACAGTTATTGCCAATTTGAGCAGACTCCTATACATTTTATTATACATTTCTTATACATTATTATAAATAACCTTTTATAAATTCCACTCATTGTTTAGATTACAAGGTACAGGCAGAAGAGTCTAAAAGAGTGAGATTTGTAAAGCTCTCAAGGGCTGTAATACGTTATCAGCTTTGACAGTATTGGGGATGATATGATTATAAAATTGTGTTCCTCTATTTGTGACCTTGATTCCTCCTCTATGCCATTTAAGCATACTGGTTGTTGTTTTTTTGTTTGTTTTTTTTTACTTTAGAATAATCCAAGGCCTGTTAACTATCAGTTCCAACAGAACCTTGACTTCTATAAAAACCACGGTGCTGACATTGTCGACAGGACACAGTAGGTTAAAAATGAGCTGTGTTAATTAAATTACTGTAAAGGAAACTCAAAATATTGTAAACTTGTGTTAAATTAGGCAAATTACTTTTGCAGCCGGTTTCACTTATTTTTATTAAAACAATAAATACTTGTTTGTGCATTTTTTTTTTTTATAAAGGCTGTCCGTGTTTATTGTTCTGCCTTTGTTCTGTCTCAATTTAGTGCTGCTAGCAATAAAGTGGCTCCACTCAACATCAATAAGGTTTCCAGCTCTCTGCTTAGCTTTGGTAGAAAGCTGATTGCCCCTATGGGTAGTGGCTCTGTTGGTGTTTTACCAATCAACAGCGAAGTGTTGTCATCGTCCTCTTCATCTCCACAACCTCCGCTAACACAAGCTTCAGCTGAGCAACCATCCAATAACGTGTCGTGCCATACACAGATGCACGTGGCTCAACAGCGTATGCTGAAATCTGAAAGCATGCCAGTGCACCTAAGTAAGGGTGAGAATTTGCAGATCATTATGAATACATACTCATTCACTCACAGCTACACTATGGGGCCAAATGTATGATTGCCCGTTGTGTTATAAGGGGACATTTTATACTAATGTCCAGCTTCACAAAGCCCCTGACATAGTATGTTATGGTTGACCAAAACACACTGAACACCCTTGGTCTTGCACAGACTGCACCCCAGACCTCCTCACTCAACATTATTGACTGATCTCACTTGTACTATTGTAATGTTTACAAATCCCTACAGTCACATAATGGAATCTAGTGCACTTTTGCATATTTGACTGTAATCAGTTGTAATAATTCTTGATTTTTGTTTTTCTTATATTGAAATACAACCATACCTAAAGCAATTTACATGCGCTTAGAGCTTCTAGTCATTGAACTTATCAATATTGGTTTATATGTAAAGTGAAAATTGCATTGTTATCTCTTATCTATAAGATGTAGGTTCTCCGGGAGTCTCTCAGGTTTCTCTTCCCAGCCAAATACTATCAGACATGCCAGGTAATTCTTCTTTTAGCTAATGTGCTTTCCTGCCCCTGTACCTTACCGTAGTGTGTGTAGCTGCCTGCCTTTCTTGTGATGTTACATGGATCACTCTACATCATCACTAAGCTGCATGTCTATAAACAGATCAACTGCATTTGGATCAAATTAAACATTGGACAATGTACTTGAATCTAATTGTCAGTTATTAATTTTTAATAATTAATAAACTACTGTTTTGTGACGCAGAGCTTTTGACTATAATCATTGTTGAAAGAAAAAGTAGATGAATTTGTATGTATTCCTTTAATATTTCTGCATATAATTAATAAAATATTTATTTTGCATGCCTTTATATGCAGTGGCTGTGTCTGTTCCTAATTTATTACCATTTACACCATAACCAGTACACAGTCAATGTATACTATTGATCTTTTGTCCACATGTGCCCTTTGCTGTTAAAATAAGCCTTGTTTCTCTGGAAAGGCTTGTTACTAAATCTCACATTTGTTTGCTGGGGAAATGTCCATATGCCGTTTATTGTACTTAATAACTTCCCTACCACACATTTTATTTAACTACTTACTTTTTGTGTTTTCTGTTCATATTTTTTTATTCTCAGGTCAGGCGTCCAGGGCGGTGAGTTCCTCGCCAAGTGTTGAGAGTCTGTCAGGTGGGAGGGACCAGACCATGTCATCTCCTCCCCTCTCTGCCTCAAAAGTGCGGGATTCGAGCACATCATCACCGCCTCTTTCGGCCACAAAAAAAGATTTGTTCTTCAACATCAGTCGTTCCCGGTCTCACAGCAAATCCATAGGCAAAAAGGATCTGGTGAGCCAATGTGTTTGTGTACCCTACCGTACCGGTTTTCCATCTCCACCGCCATACATCACAAAGTAACCAGTCAAAAAACGTTTTAGACATGGAAAATGTTGGTGCCCTAGTGTGCTATAATATGAGACTAAATTGTTATTATTATTATTTATTAATTCATTCATCTTCTTACCCGCTTATTCCCTAATTCGGGGTCATGGGGGTCTGCTGGAGTCTATCTAAGCGCACATAGGGCGAGAGGCTAGGGTACACCCTGGACAGGTTGCCAGTCCATCGCAGGGCCACACATAGACGATAAACCACTTGAACACACCTTCACTCCTATGGGCAATTTAGAAACACCAATTAACCTAATGTACATGTTTTTGGACTGTGGGAGGAAACCGGAGTACCTGGAGGAAATGCATGCGAACGCCAAACCGCCCTATTATGGTGCCTAAAAAATTTATTTTAAAAATCTTGCTTATTTAAAAAATATTTACAAAAATTAGAAAATTGTATGTGCACCCACAGCAATGCCAATCATATATGAAAAACACTTAAGCATATAGAATGCAGCATTTTAATGAATGTCTATGACGCACGTAACATTGGCTTATTAATTACAAGTTTATATTAGTATGTGTGTTTGTTTCTCCAGGAAGAGATGGAGGCTCAGGTGTCTTTACTACAGGGGCAGATCAATGATCTGGAAGCCATGAGCAAATATTGTGCCAAGATGATGAACATGCACATTGGTAAGTGAAACAGGCTACCTTCTGAATGTCATTTTAAAATCAGTCAGTGCAACTAACTTTGTTTGTACTTTATTTTGTATTCATGTTTGAACAGGTAAAATTCAGAATGTGATACTGCAGGAGCATTTGCAGAAGGAAGATGAGGTGCTGGTATCTCTTGCTGGTCTCAAGCAGGTTTGTACTAATATGAAACCTTAAACATTTAAATATAACTAATATAAAACATTTTAAAAATCTACAAAACAAACATTTTAAAACTGTATAACCAGCATGATACTACATTGTAAGCTTCTGGAATAGTACACAGACATTAACCTTCATTGTGTGTCTCTCTTTAGATTAAGGACATCTTAAAGGGAGCACTGCGCTTTAATCAAAGTCAACTGGAGGCTGAGGAGAATGAGGAGATCACTATAGCAGATGATCACTACTGCTCTACAGCACAGATCTCTGCTCAACAGGATGGATCCATAATGGTGCCCAATACAGATAGTACATTTGTCACGCCAGGCTCCCAGCTGGTTGTCAGCCATGTCCCTGAACATAAAGAAATGAAGACACGGAAAAAGACACCTATGCCAAGTGAGGGGACACATACCACAGAGGCACAGGTTAGAGAGGATTACACATGTAGGATTAATTCATATATTTGTGCTGAATAATATTTTGGACTAATTCATTTAATGCTGAAGTGAAACAACCTCCTGTATTTTTTTCTTTTATATTGCAAGAAACTAGTGACATTGACTTATTATTCATTCATTCATTCATTCATTTATCTTCTTACCGAATTTCTCCTTAATTCTGGGTTCTGGTGCTCTGCCGGAGCCTATCCCAGCGCACATAGAGTGAGAGGGAGGGGTACACCATTGACAGGTCGCCAGTCCATCACTGCACACATAGACGAACAACCACTCACAGACACATTCAAATCTATGCAATTTAGAATCACCAATACATGTTTTTGGAATGTGGGAGGAAACCGGAGTACCCGGAGGAGAACATGCAAACTTCAAACAGGAAGATCCCCAGCCCTGGAATAGAACACAGGACCTTCTTGTTGTGAGGCGATCGTGCTAACCACTACGCCATCGCGTCGCCCTTTTATTACTCATATCAAAATAAAATTGCATTAAAAAAAATTAAGAGTTTCATAGATAAATTAGTATTTTTATCGCGCTTGTTAATGTTTATCTAACCTAGTATCTGTTTTCTCTATCTACTTTCGTTCCTCCAGATTGCTGAGGGCAGGAATTGGGATGACTACATTCTGATCTCACAGGATGGAGATCTCCAGCCATCGGAGGATGAGGTCCCCTTAAAGACGGCACAAGGTTTTGGCATGCCAGAGTTTCAAGATCCTCTTATGGGAACCACCTCGGGATCATCCAGCCCAGATGAGGGCAGCACTAACAGCAAAGACTCTGATTTTACCATCGTTAACCCAGCTGACCTTTGAAAACTTAAATCAGTTCAGCCTCTCTTCCCTTTATCTTTTGAATCCCTTGAAAAAAAAAAGATGCAATATTCTGCTAGGCCTCTGCACTTGTGAAGTTGGTCTGATTGCCTTATGAAATCTTTAGTCCCAAATGCCATTTCATCTTCTGTCTGCCGATCTATTCCTGGGCCTGTACTCTAAATATCAGTCTATACAACTGTATGCTGTGACTCAACCCATTTATTTGGCTTTAGCTACCTAGTTATTGTAATTTACATTAAAATAGTTTATAAATTATATCTAAAATTACCTCCCAAAATCCTAAACTTCTTAATTCCTACACATACCTGATTGTAATAGTACCCACCTCTTTATCAGTACTCGGACCTTTCTTGATCTTGCTGTGTTCGTATATTAACTGTACTAAAGAAGTAAGTGGTATACCTGCATTTATGTAAGCCAGAGAGGATGATATGGACAATATGGACGACATCAGTAACCTTGCTTTCTGTCTAACACTGATTGTTTATTATCCAGTGCCTCAATCCATGTCTGTTTATGCATCTAATGTTCTTCTCTATTCCAGTCTGTTTTTCTATTTCATTTTAACACTTAGAATGCACTTGTACTTTTGCTAAATTAGGTTTCCAACTTTTTTTTTTTTTAATCCTTGATATGTGAACTGTACATTTTGCTTTTGTTTAGTTTTTTTTTTTGTTATTGTTCTTTCGGTTCTCAGTAGCTCTATAGTATTGCATGTGTAGGATGCTGGAATGATATTAACTCCAGATGAATAAAAGGCTTGTGTCTATAAGCCTGTGGAATTCAGAGTCATTGTCTTCTCTGTGTGAAGAGTGTGTTTGACTGAATTATATATATTAAGGTAGAAATTTATTTATTCTAGACGGAGCATAGTCTTAGTATAGGGCCTCACAACAAGAAGGTCCTGGGTTCAATTCCGTGCAGAGTTTGCATGTTCTCCCTGTGCTTGTGTTGTGGCTTTCTCCTGGTACTCCGGTTTTCTCCCACATTATGTTGATTGGTGATTCTAAAGTGGCCATTTGAGTGAGTGTTCGTCTATGTATGGCCCTGTGATGGACTGGAAACCTGTCTAGGGTGTACCCCGCCTTTCGACCTATATGTGCTGGGATAGGTTTTATTCATTTTCCAAACCCCGTGACCCCAAATTAGGGAATACGCGGGTTTTAGAATGAATGAATGCTTTATTACAGTTTCCCGATTCTCCAGTTAATTGACGATGTTGAATTCCGAAGCCTTGATTGCTCGAATTATTGAACGAAATGTTAGCAAGTATGAAGCAGTAGAATGAACGTCTATAAAGCACATATGTTGAATGTGTTATTTCTAAAGTTAAAAAAGGAGAATTTGGTCTAAAGTTGTAAAGAAAACTTTGATTTGTTGAGTATATTAAATCGCTCCAAGTCCTAATTAGTGTTCAGTTGTAGGCGGGGTGAATCGCCTCCATTTTCTTACGACGCTTGAAAGAAACGGGAGGGAATTTGGGGCAGACATTAATTTATTCGGTTATTTTAACGGTTTTAGACATGGTAAGTAAAGTAATCTGCTTGACTAATGGGTTTTATAGAAATATAAATATCTTCAGTACGGGGGAAGGGGGGGGGGTTGTGGTGTATTGGCGCGCATTGATTGATCCGACAACTTTCACCTTCCCCCAAGCAAAACTTCGTTTTACTACTTAACAGACTTTATAAAGACAAAAAAGTTAATAAAGTATGAAATAACGAGACATTTAAAACTTTTTTATTTGCCAGACATTGTGATTTCAATGTGACTTAATAAAGATGGCCGTTATTGTCCTGGTTAAAGATGTCGAGCCTCAATGACAACATGCTAATTGATTTAGCTTGAAAAGCTATTTTCTCGAATGTTTTGTACGCCAGGTGAAGGGTTTTAATAGTTTCTAGTGGTTTCTAATGGTTAATTTCACCTACAAATACATACAGTTGTTACTAATAAAGTTATACAGGGTCAAACTGGTAGACAGGTCGTGTCGTGACTGCGGCTTAGGCGTGATTGTTAAACAAGATGTCATTTGCCTCAATTTGAAGAAAAAAAGTTTTAGAAAAATCTACCAAATTGTAATTTAGTTTTATACCAACAAGCAAATTCTAAGATATTTAAGTTTCAGAAATAATGGACGTGTTTCACTGTTAGGATCTTCAGAAACAGCGCCATGTGATGACGATGGCGAACGGCTTCATCTTACCGGAGGGCAAAATGACGCCCAATACACTATTTGTCGGAGGCATAGACATGAAGGTGGGCCGCGGTGCACCGGTTACCGGATCCGAAACACTTTACAGATGGCAATGCTTTTCTGAACGTGTTGTTTTCTCTACAGTTTGAGGAAAACGAAATTCGAGATTTCTTTGCGCGGTTCGGCACCGTGAAGGAAGTTAAGATCATCACCTATCGCGGAGGAATCTGCAAAGGGTGAGGAGGCTACAAACAGATCCAATTAATCACAAACACCAAAATCAATTAAAAGGATAGTTTTTTTTTTTATTATTACCTTTGTCTACAACGATTAATGATTCTATAGTTGAGTCAAGAGACTCTGTTCTGTAAAGTGGTGGGTTGTTGGGGAGACAAGGCCATCCTCTGGCCTAAACACCCAAATCACACCAATCACATCCTTACACATTTAAAAACTGATCATTCTCTCTCTCTCTCTTTCCCTCTCTCTGAGGATCTGCCCCAACTACCTGCATATCTTCCCCCATGAACCTTTCCCTCCATCCTCAACATTCTTCTACCAATATACTGCATGTCCATCCTCTGCACACCTTATTTTTTTGTTTTTCTTTTTTTATTTGCTCACACAATTTCACACAGACAGAAATAGAAGATCCTCTGTTATTGACATTTGTTTCTGTTTCTAGTTACGGGTTTGTTTATTTTAGTGAAGACGTCGACATCCAGACTATTGCTGAAGTAAGGAAGTTTTTGTTTATTATTTGGACTTTTGACTTGCACTATTGATGGGTGACCCTAAATTTCTCTTCTTCTTAGCAACAGGTCACTTTTAAAGGAAAGAAACTTAAACTGGGTCCTGCAATCATGAAGGAGCGAAGTTCTCGTGACTCAGGTTTTCAAGGTTTGTCCTTGTTTTTTGTTTCTCATTCATACAATTGAGCGTGGGAGGGGGGTTAAGGGCCTTGCTCGGAGTCCAAGAAATGATAACAGCGGTGATTAGTTGCTCTTTATCAGGGTGTCTACCAAAAGCCAGAAATTTATTAGATCCATCATTAACTTTTCTTTTTCCAGTGATTTGTAGCACTCAAGTATCTTAATCACTGAACTACCACCTACCTGTTTCAACTTGAGCAGAAATCTACACACACTCAGAAGCAAACATTTTTATTTATTTATTTTTAAATAAATTTAGGGTGTTTAGTTTAGGGTGTTGTTGTTGGGGTTTTTTTTACAAATTTTTTTGTAGCAAACAAAAACAATTGTTAATTTTGTACTTGTTTGTGTGAGGTTAATGGGAAGTCTTTAGAATATTATGTTTATTATATGTTGTCATTATAAAGGTTCTGTTCAGTCACCTTTGATTGGTCCATCACAATGGGTAGGCCCCTCGCCCTGTGTCTACTGTACTTGCTGCCCTCCCAACCTGGTTACACCCTCTATGCTCGGTGGCAGTGCACAGTACCTCCAGGTAATCATCATTTAGTATTAGGTTATTGTAGTAATAATTTAGTTTTTAAACAGGTTATGGTATAAATGTAAATGACAGTATTCCTTAGGGTTTTTTTTGTGTTGCTGAAAAGGGACACGAGTATCTGTATCTTTTATCCATGTGTTTTTGTTTTTCTACCCTTAGCCATATTCTTACCCAACTTTTCCAGGATTAATGGTCCCTCAGATGCCTATGAATTATACTCAAACACCCTACACTTACCCGGTATGCAGTCACCATTAGCAAAACCATTCTGTATCTGACATTTCTTCAGACATGAGCTGGACAAACGTATGTTTAATACACGAGTGTCATCACTAAATTAAACTATTTTAAAAAATAAGTTGAATTCTTTCCATTTATATGTGTGGGTAAAGCTGCTGTATAAAAATGTCAATCATGCAGGTTTTTTCAGGGTAGAATATTTATGTTCTAACCTAACGGGCACTGCTGTATACAGACGCTGTCTTAGAAACAAACCTGGTGAAAATAATAAAGCTTCTATACTGTTATATATTGTATTTTGACCTATATGTATTGTGAGGCAATTAGTAATCCAGGCCTACTGTTATATTTTGAATGGTACCGCCAAAGACCAAGTAGATATCAACTTACATATTTAATACTTAGTAATTTATGTCATGATGTTATTAGTAATCCACATTGACTTTCTTTCTGCCAGTATTCGGTGCCACAGTGGTGTGGTGACCAGAGGACAAGGTTTATGAATCAGGTCAGTGTTATTCATTTCAAAAATGAGTTATGCTACCAACAGACTGTTAAATGAATATATATGAACATGAATAATTTAGCATTTGAACAGATTATGTCCAGGTGCAGTCTATGTAAATTCTTTTTAATCTGAATAAATAAATTCTCTATAAAACAATTAATTAACCTGATTTTAAAAAAGGATTCTGCTAGGCTGCAACAAGGGACTGATTCCCCTTTTTTGCTTTGCTAACCTATAAACATGGTTAGGAAAGTAAAATACTGAATAATCTTTTTTTTGTTGGTCTATTGCCTCCATGAATTATCGCACCTCACATCGATTTTTACTGTCATTTTCGCTCAGTATGTCTAACATTTTGGTTATTTTGCTATAAACAGTGTAAACGTTAGCATCAAGTGTGACCTGAGTAATATTGGGAAATGTGTTTGCTGTGAAATGTGGGTAGACTGTTATATATCTAAGATGATTGATAACTTCATGTCTTATGTCCATGTATTTCAGAACTTTGTGGACTGTGGAGTTCAGACAGTGCTGACACTTCTGTAGTCTATTGTACAGGTGGACAATCTTTCTGGTAAGAACTCAATTCTCTTCTTTCAAATTTCAATAAGCAATATTTATTGCTCTATTAATGACAAAGATCAGCTGATTAAATAACTGACATGCTTGCTATGAAAATCTACAAAAATAAACGTTTGGAGGAAAGTGAAAGTAGAATTAAATATAATGTGGCAATAACTGATCCATCCAATGAATAGCTTATCCGCCAATCTTTATAAACTGCTCAGTTTTTAGTAAATAATTGTTGCACCAAACATGTAGCATACAAGTTTTTTTATGCTTTTTATTCAGTGCATGTTATTTTCTGCCACCCAGAATAACGGCGTGCAACCGGTCATGCTTTCTCTCACCAAGGTTTAGCTCAAAATAGTATAATTGTACAGTTCCCCAAAGCACAAGACTCATACTTAATAAATCTCAGTGATTTCAAATGCTTTATTATTCACATTTAGTTCATTCTCTCAATGTGTTTCTTCTAGAAACCAACCCCACGTAAACCACAGCGGATGTCTTTATGGAAAGGATGTGTCATTGTGGTAAAGCATCTTCAGCGTTCTACCTCTGGTGTGATTGATTCGGTCTGGGTGACGTTACTGTGATGCCAAATCATGGCCATGTGGTCAAACTTCTTATAGAAGGCTGGTGTGTGTGTGTGTGTGTGTGTGTGTGTGTGTGTGTGTGTGTGTGTGTGTGTGTGTGTGTGTGTGTGTGTGTG
>JAOTRA010000009.1:4260655-4274957 GCA_026260255.1 Pseudolaguvia tuberculata | reverse complement strand
TGTGTGTGTGTGTGTGTGTGTGTGTGTGTGTGTGTGTGTGTGTGTGTGTGTGTGTGTGTGTGTGTGTGTGTGTCACTTTTTTAAATGGGTGAAATGCGGCGTTTTTAAATGAAATTGCGCAAAATAAATCTCTATTCTGTGAAAAAAAAGCTTTGCACCAAATCTGCATGTAGAATCAGTATTAATTCCAACTGCTTCTCCATTGACTTAGAGCAAGGGTTTTTGTTACCTATTACGCTGAGCTAATTTATTGGTTTGTAAATAAATTTTGAGTGATACAATCCCTTTAAATTGGGTAATAAATTCCGCTCCATTATGAACCACTTTGTTGCCACATGCACGCTGACCCGCCAGGTGGTTTGGGTTGGTGGTGTCTTTGTTAGATTTTATTTAATGATTGCTACACAATTATAGACAATATCAAATGTTATTTGTCTTTTTTTGTTTTTATATTGTGTCGATAGACATGTTGCTTTTCGAACCCAAGTCATTTTGACGCTGTGTCCGACTGAGGCCTGTTCGTGGTGCAGGGGGCAACTTTGTCTTCCATATTTAACCTCCAGGAACTAGCATGTCTCTGTCTTTCTCTCTCTCCTGAAAAATGAAACTATGCCTTATCCATCAAAACGTGTTTTATTTTCATCCCTGTTTATTTCGACTTAACCAAACGATATGATTCTTCTCTTATTAATCTGCGATTCTTTTCAGGGAAAGTAGAACTTCACGGGAAACTTCTTGAGGTGGAACATTCGGTTCCCAAGCGCCAAAGGTAATTTATATTTTTAACGCTAAACTCGCTTTCTCCCATTGTGGGGAAAAAATCTATCTATTTTAATTATTACATATTGGTGTGTGTGTGTGTGTGTGTGTGTGTGTGAGATGACCATTTACAGTATCTAAATAATGCAATTATTGGATTTCAACGTTGATACTTTGGACTGAATTCAAAACGAACAGGGTGGGCATTCAATGTTACCCCTTCCCCCTTTTTACCCTCCATAAACACGTGCAAATGCTTGACCGTTCTGTCTTTAAACAAATTGCTTTAAATTGGCGACAAAGGCCGCAAAATGCACGTCAGCATCCACGGTTCGATATCGATTTATTTTCTCTAAACCGTACTGATCATTGTATAAAGGAACTACTTTTCCCCCTTGTCCTTCCTAGCTTCCGCTTGTTTGCTCATGCGCGGTGTGGCGTGTTAAGGGTTCGAGGTAGACGCGCAATTTTAGCGTGCATTTCCGCTCACTGTGATAAAAGCACGCACTTGCTTAAGCGGGTGTTTTAACCCAATTGCATGGGTTTTTATTCGTGGTGTATTTTGGAACCAAAACACGCAACCTTATTACCTTCACAGTATCAGTGGTTGGGTTTCAAAGTCCAAACATTGGGACAAAAAGATTTTTCTTTTTAATAAATCTGATCTTTGATTCTATTGTGTTCATAAACTTGCTGTGTAATGGAACTAAACCGATTTAAAAATGATCCTGGAAATATTTTTTAATGCATACTAAGGTAAAATCTTCCTATAAAACGACGAGTATGTTCAGATCTGGAAACAAAGCCCACCCTAAAATTTGTAGTGTGAAATAGGTTTTTGTTGAGGTGAGTAGATTGACCAGATTCTCATGTTTTATATTAATTGATGGTAATTGATGATAGTTTATTAAATGGTAACTCTTAATCAGATTGTTTAGTGACTGCCATTTCAGGGTGTATTGCTGGGGATATGAATGTATATTGAGCTCCACCAAGTCTGTCAAAAGTTGTTAGTGTGATCAGATCATTAGTTGGTAGAAGGGTGATGAACGATGGGAAATCTGCCCCAATGTAATCTACCCCCTGTCATACGTAGTCATAACACAGCACACACTGCTCTCTGGATGTGCTCTGGATTGTATATATTAGTCGCATAGATGGCCTGAAATGTGTTGAAATTTGTGGCTGTCAAGATTTATTGTGGAATTCCATAGACCTAAAGTTTAGTCGTCATTGTTGTGGTGTTTTTAATAGCATGTTTAAATTGTGTATTTCATAGTTTCTGAAGCACCAGAAGGCTTGCATATTATGAAATTTGGCTCCTTTAAATAAAAATGTATAGTTAATCTGAAAACAATGTATTTAGTATTTTTTTGATAGGTTAGTTAGGTTGTATAAATAAATATACATTGTACAGCTCTCTTGGTTTTGGAATACATTAGTGCAAAAATAATTGTATTTCTAGTGTATTGCATAACAAAAGTATTAACAAATTGTTGGTTGGGAGATTTAAGGGGGAAATGAAACTGGCTTGAACACTTTTTTTGTTGCTGTTGTCTTTAATTCATTATAGAGGGTTGTGTTTTAAGGTTACATGTATTACGTCAACTAGTTCTCTAGTTTACCTTTTCTGACTAACTTGTTTAACAGGAATTTGGAAGGTGAGAGGATGTCTGAGGAATGGAGAAGGATTGTTCTGGTACCGATTTTTAAGAATAAGGGAGATGTGCAGTAACTACGGGGGAATCAAGTTGATGAGTCACACCATGAAGTTATGGGAACGAGTAGTGGAAGCCAGGCTGAGGGAAGAGGTGCACATCTGTGAGCAACAGTATGGTTTCATGCCAAGGAAGAGTACCACAGATGCTTTGCTTTGAGGATGTTGATGAAGTATAGAGAAGGCCAGAAGGAGTTGCATTGTGTTTGTGGATCTGGAGAAAGCATACAACAGGGTTCTGAGAGAGGAGTTATGGTATTGTATGAGGAAGCAAGGTGTAGCAGAGAAGTATGTGTGGTGCAGGACATGTATGAGGACAGTGTGACAGCAGTGAGGTGTGTGTGGTAGGAATGTCTGACTGGTACAAGGTGAAGGTGGGATTGCATCAAGGATTGGCTCTGAGCCCTTTCTTGTTTTCAGTGGTGATGGATAGGTTGACAGATGAGGTCAGACAGGAGTCTCCATGGACGCTGATGTTTGATGATATCATTTGTGGTGAGGATAGGGAGCAGGCTGAGAAGAATCTAGAAAGGTGAAGGTATCCGCTGGAGAGAAGGGGAATGAAAGTCGGCAGGAGTAAGACTGAGTACATGTCTGTGAATGAGAGGGAAGGCAATGGAGTGTTGAGGTTGCAGGGATTGACAGGATGGACAGGATTAGAAATGAGTTTATTAGAGGGACGGCGCATGTAGGATGTTTTGTAGACAAGGTGAGGGAGGCTAGGTTGAGATGGTTTGGACATGTGCAGAGGAGGGACATGCAGTATATTGGTAGGAGAATGCGGAGGATGGAGGAAAAGAGGAATATAATTAAGTTCTAATCTTTAACCCTGATGAAAGCAAAATAGATGTAGGCTAACAGGTCACTGTAGCAACCATACCTTAAGCACCTGGGAGGATTGAGGTGTCCTCATCACACACACACACACTTTTGTTTCTTTGTTAGTCAACCAGAGACAACTAGTCTGTCTTTCTGGGTTAGTGTTGTAAAAACAAATTCCTTTTTTTTTTCTTCTCCAAAGTAATCAATTACTTTTATGTAATAATCCTTTTTTCCCATATCACACATTGCTGAAAATGGATAAAGATTTTATAATACATATTTCCGCTCAAATTAGTTCATACCTCCTAATAGAACATTGGAAATGAATGCAGTGAATATAAATATGGGTATAATGAATATGTCCACTCATTTGTCTCCATGTTATAATAAAAAGTTAATCATTAGTAATGATTCAGTGTTTTCATTTATATACTTTTCTAACCACCTAGTTTGTTCATGTTTACAGTATTTGTCTTTCTTAATACATTTATTTATAAAGCAGGACATTTGTTGGTGGGGGCATAATTTAGATTACCCAAAATTAGTTTATTACACACTTTTTTACAGTCTGTGACTGTGCAAGATGCCCTAAAGCTGCCCAGAGAGACATGCAAAGAGCTTTTAAATCACAATGAACTGTTCAGTACTGGTACAATAGATCACAAGTACCTATAACAAACAAAACCTCAGAATTAATTCTGTGTATGTTTTTTTTATAGGGGCTGCAAGTTGCAGATTAGAAATATTCCACCACACATGCAGTGGGAGGTGAGTGTGCTGTATGTTCCTTTGGGAAGGGGGTGGTGGAGGTGGCGAGGGGGAATTAAAAAAATCAAAATCTAGGTGAATTTGTTCCTTGTTTGGGTGTTGCCTCATTTTCAAATGGGTACTTTAATAAATCTAGGCAGCTTATAGCCTTTGATTTACAGTTAATAAGTTTACTAAAAATGTAGTAACAGGAAGTCGTCTACAAAGTATGTGTGGATATTTAAGACTGGATATTTTGCATTAGGTGAGGAAATTGTGCTAAGCAAAATTGGCTTTGTAGGCCATGTATATGGAAATGTATATACATTTGTATCCTTTTAAAAACATGCTAAAGTGACCTGAATGACTGATTGGTAGAATTATGTACCTGTTCAGATTCTTCTCAGCCTCTGGTTAAACAGAAGTTCCTCTTTTAGACTGGTGGCTGCTCCATGTATTTAGTGTTGCACTCAAGCATGTCCTTGTTTTTGTTGAAAAAGTTGTAGAATTAAAGCTGAAGCATTTGTCATGTGCACAGGAAACATTAGTTGCACCGTACAATAAAAGTATTACTCCATTTCTTCCCTCGTTCTTACACCCTTATAAAACAGGTGCTATATGTAAGTTTAGTATAAAATCTGTGTAATGCTGTTGTACCAAAATGATTACTGGTGCAAATTAAAACGAGGTATTCTGAATGATGAGCTCGCATTAACGTGTTAAATCGGCTGGCCAAAATCATTTTCTGTGATGTCACTTTAATTATGTTGGGATAATGTAGCATCTACAGTGTTTCATGAAATTTGGGTTAAATCGTTAAACAGATGCCAGTTAGTCTTAACATGCTAGTTTTCTCTAGTTAATTTGGGTGAAGATGTTTGATATTAGCTGCAGTTTTTATTGCATTTAAAGTCACTGCCTAATCGGTTCATTAGACTGTAGTGTGTTCAGTTTAATTAAATAAAACTCGTGTATCGAATTGACTGGTCTGTTGTTGTAACAATCAGTATCTGGCCTGAAATACACAAAGTATGTAGATCATTTGATTTTGAACCCGATACACACGACACAATGACTAGTAAATGTAATAACTCCCTAAATGTTCCTTAAATTAATACAATGGATAAGAACGAGCAGAATCGGGTTGTGTTGCGGATAGTAGTGTTGCTCAGTGTGCGGTCCAGTGAGCTTACTTCTCGTCATAAATTCTAGACATTTTACTGAAGGTACACTGACTGATGGATACCCATATTGGCCAAAATGATAAAAGTGCATAAACTATTTGAATGTTTGTTTAATATATTTGCTTCTGCAATACTGAAATTGTAATTAGCACTTGGCTGCATGAACAAATAATTACTTCTAAATCTAAACCTTTAGGAACTGACTGAAATCTGAAAAAAAAAAACCCTTCACCTAATTCTATTTTGCAATGTGACGTTTGTTAATCTTTTGTGCATTAACTGTCATTATAAATGCTGTCTGACTGTAAATGTCACATTGTCTATTGTTGTAGGCTTTCCTTGTCGAAGGCCGACATTCATATACTAAATGGAAAGACTTTATGTAGTAGCCTGTCCAGACATGCAGCAGGAACAACTTGTAATTATGGCTAAATGTGTAAATTATTGGTTCAGTGTCAAGATATGATAAAACATGAACATGATTATGGAGGTTTGGCAGTAGCATCATTGAAGGAGTTAGGCTTTGTATTTGGGCCCAGGCTTGGATTGGTTTTAGCATATATAGATAGATAGATAGATAGATAGATAGATATAGATATAGATATAGATTTTTTTATTTACTTTTGTAAATTAATTTGTGCAAAATAGATCTATTTGTAAATAGTTATTGATTGGTCTTTTAATCTTAAACTTTGATTACTTGTGGCAGGGATTTCTGGTTTCACATCATGGGATTGTGCTGAAAGGAGTGTGTTCTGCTGTGGACTTGTGCTGTCTGTGTATTCTGCATCATATGTAGCAGAAAAAGCCCTTTTACCTTTTTAATGTTTAGTTAAGGTCAGCCAGCCTTGGATTATAACCTAGTGGCCAAGTTCATGTAAAACGGCACACTCTTTACACACAGAAGTTGATTGTTTGATGTACTTAATCAATTGATTGCTCATGCCCCCAAAAACAGTTTACTTTTTTTGTTGCTTTGCACACAACTTAAAATTTTAGACTAAGCAGCATTTCTGAACAGTATTTAATACACAGTGATCAATGAACGTTTCAGCAATCATGTTTCATTAGACAGACATTTAATAGATACCATGTTTTAAACAATGGGCTATTTGTCATTAATTCTGGTATTGTTTCTCTGTGCAGGTATTGGATGGATTATTGGCTCAGTATGGCACAGTGGAGAATTGTGAACAAGGTAACTATATAAGATATTCCTAATGTTAAAAGAAGAGGGTTGGCTAGATTGATTTCTACCCTATTTATATTATCTCTGGATAGTAATCTGCTTAATAATGCATCTTTGTTGTAGTCAACACGGACATGGAGACTGCTGTAGTGAATGTGCGTTATGCACTTAAAGATCAGGCCAGACAGTGAGTACGCACTTTTGTGTTAAGTTCGAACCCTCTGGCTATGTACTGTTCTGTATGTGTGGAGCTACTTTGTCCTGCTGCTGCCACCTAATGCCAGATCCTAGGCTTTCTGTCCATAGTATGTTTGATTAATGCCACTGTTACTTTATTTAAACCAGCTGAATATCAGTCCAAAAACTTGATTTCTTCTATTTTGCAATCTATTGTTAATATCTCAACTTAATACAACCAATCCTAATACAAGAATCAATTTTTCATTCGTATAGCAGATCTTTTGACGTTGTTTGTGTACGCTGCATGTGTCTACACTCACTCAAACCTGTTTTTTATTTTGTCTTTTAGAGCATCTGAGAAGCTAAATGGTTTCTTGATGGAAAACTATGCACTAAAGGTGAGCTACATCCCAGATGAGAGTGTGCTTTCTGATCCCTTGTCCATGGGCAGCAGGAGAGGAGGGGCTCCACGTGGCCAACCACACCAGGCCTCACCTTCTCTGGGTCCTCGTCCTAAGCTGCAGTCTGACATTCCACTGCGCATGCTCGTGCCCACCCAATTTGTGGGTGCAATCATTGGCAAAGAGGGCGCTACCATCCGCAACATTACCAAACAGACACGCTCAAAGTAAGTCTAATTTAAATCATGATTATACGCGACAAGGGAAATGGGTTTGCTCATTATTTATTCTTTCATGTTCAAACATGTAGAATAGACATTCATCGTAAAGAAAATGCAGGAGCAGCAGAAAAACCTATAACTGTTCATTCAACTCCAGAAGGTTGTAGCTCTGCCTGCAAGAGCATCATGGAGATCATGCAGAAGGAGGCCATGGACACAAAAATGTCAGTTATCTATTCCTGTTAACTGTCTAGAATAATTTGAGCTATTTTATGTGCCGATTTGTATTTCTTCTCATTGTGGCTTTGCCCCGTCTCTTTATTTGTCTGCATTTATCTCAAACAGCACCGAGGAGATTCCTTTGAAGATTTTGGCTCATAATAATTTTGTGGGACGCCTTATTGGAAAAGAGGGGCGCAATTTGAAAAAAATTGAACAAGACACTGGGACCAAAATTACTATTTCTCCGTGAGTGATTTGAAAATTTTACCTTTTTTTTTTTTGTAATTTTTTTCTTTTGAATAAACTTCTTGCCAAATTGTAAACACTAAGCTGAATCTCCATAAATATGAAATTGCTATTTCTATTTTTCCACAGTCTTCAGGATCTGACTATTTATAACCCAGAGCGAACAATAACAGTAAAGGGCTCCATAGAGGCATGTGCCAGAGCTGAAGAGGAGGTCATGAAGAAAGTCAGAGAGGCTTATGAGAATGATGTGGCTGCCATGAATGTATGTATTTATTAAGTAAAGTTTTTAAACTGTCGGGCTAAAAAATATATTTATCGCTTCCTTATGTATCTTGGATGCTTGTAGCTCCAGTCTAATCTTATTCCGGGCTTGAACTTGAATGCCTTGGGTCTCTTTCCGGGTGGGACACCAGGCACGGTATCCCCCTCAATGGCACCTGGACCCTTTTCTGGAGCACAACCTGGATACCCATCTGTTGGGGTAAGTGTGAGTGAATCAATCAATTTTTAAGACTATCAACTTTAGTTAATAACAATGGGAAATAATTTTCCTTTTATTTAGGAAAGTATTTTTCTTTGTCAGCAGCAGCCTGAGTCTGAGACAGTGCATCTTTTTATTCCTGCACTGGCAGTGGGTGCAATCATTGGAAAGCAGGGACAGCATATAAAACAACTCAGCCGTTTTGCTGGTGCATCCATAAAAGTAGGTGATTGATCAAATGTTATTTCTGAGTGTAGTGTATTTTCCAGCATGATAATTCCTTTACTTTTTAAATACCTATATGAAGATTGCACCAGCTGATGGGTTGGAAGCCAAGCAGAGGATGGTCATTATTTCAGGACCACCAGAGGCACAGTTTAAGGTATTTTTAAGCAGGACAAATTGCATGGTGAAGTTTTAGAAGTTCTAAAGCAATAGTTAAGGCAATATACTGGTTTTATGTAGATTTACTAATGAAAACTCTGTTTTTTTTTTTGTTTTTTTCTAAACCGAAAGCATTGCATCTCCATTTCTGCATGAAAGACCTCAATAATGATGCTGATTTAATGTCTTTTGGCTAAGCCTAGAAAAGAAATTTAGGCAAAGGATACTCAATTTCACGATTCTACATGCTATAGATTTCCTCTTTTTCTCTCAGGCTCAGGGACGTATCTTTGGAAAGCTGAAGGAAGAGAACTTTTTTGGGCCAAAGGAAGAGGTTAAACTAGAAGCTAACATTAAAGTACCATCCTTTGCTGCTGGCAGGGTCATTGGTAAAGGGGGAAAAACGGTAAAGGATCCACTTGTAGAGTTTTTATATCGGGTTGTTTTTGTCTCACCATAAATGAAATTGTCATCTGCTGCTAGGTGAATGAACTTCAAAATCTAACCAGTGCTGAGGTGGTTGTACCCCGTGATCAGACTCCAGATGAAAATGACCAAGTGGTAGTGAAAATTACTGGCCACTTCTATGCAAGCCAGGTGATTTAGTGCTTGTTACATAAGTTAATTTGCTTTTGCTATTTTATTACTAATGTTTTAAATATTTGTTGATATAAGTTAATTGGTTTGTGTTTTTTGGCCTTTTTTTTTAGTTGGCGCAGCGGAAAATTCAGGAGATTCTCTCGCAGGTGAGGCGGCAGCAGCCCAGGGCCTCACCTACTGTGCCTCCAATACCACGGAGGAAATAATTTATCCAGCGCATTCAGATGAAGAGCTCAGGACATGGGGGTGAGCCCTTCTCTAGAGTTCACCCCACCCACCTCCTGGCATTTCAGACTATTTTTTTTCTAAACATGGGAAAATGCGGCTATGAAAACTAGTCTCCTCTTCACTGCCGTAGTGTAGTACCTGCACAATGCAATTTTTTTTCCTCTTGTTTTTGCTGTACTAATTGAGTTTTTCATGTAAAAGTTAAGGCATTGCTCTCCTAGCCCAGATAGAGTATGTTCCTGAAGCTCTGGGTATGGTATGAGACTGGAAGAGGTGTGATTGTCCCATTGTTGCTTATGGCATTTTATACATTGAGATGCATTTTATCAGGAAAAGCATTAAATATAGATGAAATATGAAAGTCTGGCAGACCAACACTGCCACTAATGATCACATGAAGTGTTTATTGGCATTAGCCAGGAAGCCAAGTTAATATGCCTTTTTACTGATCTACCTCAGGCTAGAGTACCTCAGAAAAGATGATTTATAAAATGTTTATTTTATTTTCATTTGTGATATTTTGTAGTCTTTATAAAATCTAATAGTTCTTGGACATTATTTTTTTAAGAAAAAAAATGTAACACAGACCTCTTGAACCTATCTTTTGGTTTAGAGGTTTGCTGTTTGCAAATAGGAATATTGTAAAGCGCCTCAGTGTTGCCAATTAGCCACCATCTTCTAGAAACACAAGAAAAGATATACTGGCTGAAAAAGTCAGACTATACATACTGCAGCGATGCCATTTAGTTTATTGATTTATTCTAAACACATTTTGGCAGGTGCATTTTCCCCATTAACATTAAGTTAGCATTTCAGATATTAGCATTGGTGTTCAGGGAGCATGGAAAGTCCTGCTATAATACACTGATGCACCTTCATTAGATTATACCGGGTCTTTGGGCTCATGAGTTTTGGTTTTTGTTTTTTTTTTTCTTCTGGCATTTTATTTTTGATTATTTGTGGGCTGGCTTGCATCACACCAGCTTATTCCATACTGCAAACATCTGTGTCGTGTGTCTCACTAATTTGTGAGGGCCGGGGGAGTCACACTGTTTCAAATGCTTTTGATGGTCCAGTATTAATGGATTTGTCTATAGTTAGCAGTAATGTAGAAAGTGATGATTTTTTTTTTTCTTTTCAAAGTTAGGAATGCAAAATGATTATCTTTCCCCCCCCCCCCTTCCATGTGAATGTAAATGCGTATTTATGCTTTCACACTATCTACCTCAGCTGACTCAAGGTTTGGTGGTGGTGGTAACGTTTGTGCATCTTGTGAGCATGCCTGCTCTTTGGCTCAGGGTTTTGTGTTCAGAGGAGGGGCATGGAATAATTTTCCCCCTTTCATTGTTCTTCTACACTATTGATGATCTACCTCTTACACACATTTGAATCATGGACATATTAGTATTTGTTAGAATTTAGGGCCAGTTCTCAGTTTTGTTTCCTTACCAGAAAAAATGGCTTGGAAGAAAATGGTATAGTTCTATTTGACAAATTAATGACTTTCTTTGGTTTTCCTTTACCTGCATTGAGAACCTAAATCCTCAATGTTTTGGTTTTCTACATTTTGGTGGTGTGACTTCCATGTATTGGGCTTTATTTTATCCATAGGTATGATGTTTGTTTAGGATTTTTGATTTTCTTTACACTAGACTCTACTTTTGATTTCTGAAATACAAATGAGTCTCAACTTTCCTCCTCTCAAACTTGTAAAATGATTCCACCAGTTATTCTCATATACGATTTCCTGGCTATGTTGTGGTGAGTCATGGTTTTTGGTTGTTTTTTTTGTGGGAATGTGATATGTAATTTACAGAAAGTGGTCCAATTTCAGCATGACACGAACCCCAGACCATGCTCGTGCTCACACTTCCACTTGTCAAATGCCTTTAAGGAAAGTTAAATAAAAACAGGCGTGTTTGATCTTAGTGTGGGTGACTTTTTATTTTTTACTTTACATATTTATTTATGAACAAATTATATTAGTTCAATAAATCCTGTAATAGCATAATGTTAAGACTAATTTTATTCGTGACAGGTATGCATATTTTATGTAGATTGCTGAATATTTAGATTCAGGGTGTACTGTGTCCAGAAACTTTGCTGCGTCCCTGCAGTATGTATTAAATGAAATTACACATGTCGCGTCGCTTTCCAATCGCTAAGGTAGCTTTACTATATATATTTTTTTTATTTCTATATATATATATATATATATATGTATGTTTCAACTATAGGTAGTTGGGTCATGTCAACATAGTAGCTCAGAGGTTAATGTGTAGAACTGTGGAGGACGACCCTTAACATGCAACTGCTCACATTCATAAATGAAATAAAAATCAATGTGACTATTAATATCTGCCAAAATGCCATAACTGTATATGGCAGAGTTTTTCATTGGGAGTGATAAGGATGGACAGGATGAGAAAAGATTAGAGCGACGGCGCATGTAGGATGTTTTGGAGACAAAGTGAGGGAGGCTAGGTTGAGATGGTTTGGACATGTGGGGACATACAGTATATTGGTAGATGAATGCTGAGGATGGAGGTGCAGGACAGGAGGAAAAGTGGAAGAGCAAGAAGGAGGGTTATGGATGTGGTCAGTGAAGTTATGCAGGCAGTTGGGGTGAAAGAGGCAGATGTAGAGGACAGGGCAGCATGGAAAACTGATCAGCTGTGGCGACCCCTAACGTGAGCAGCCGCCAGCAGAAGTATATGGCGTTCTTCTGGGAAGAGTGTGGTGGGCTGCAAAAAGATTTTGATCACATCCTTCAGTTTTCTTTGGGGGCGTGACGTCATCAGTGTGCTGGTGTTTTAATCCGTTACGTTTTATTTTTAGTGATACCATGCATAACGGTCGAACGTTTTAAATTCGCGCTGCTTTGACGATTTTATTTACGTCACAATTTCGACATGACTGTATGTAGCGCATCTACGCTTTCTTTATCCGTTTAATAACCATATTACACAGGACGTACCGTTTTATCCATTTTAATAACCATATTACACAGGACGTACCGTTTTAATGAGTCGAAACTACTATTTACTCGGGTGTAGTGTACACTTAGCTTGTACGCAATTTCAGGCGGAACTAATCACTAGTAACTGCCGATAACTACTTCCGGTTCAACTACTTGCGTTTCTTACGGCACGATAGAGGTTACCGGTCGTTGAAGACTTTAAAATATGCCGAATGCGTCGTAAAAATGTTAGAAACGATTCTAGGATTTTTAAAATAGTAAAACGTGATAAGATTAGTTACACAGTTAAAAACTGTGACTAAACTTCAATTCTGGTGAGATGAGTCTGCGGTGTGTTTTTGCTTCAGCTCGGTGTTTTATCAGGGCTGCGCGGTCCCTACAAGCCACATCGATCCTGTCATGTTCAGCGAGGTGAGTTCTCACACTATCACAACAGTCATTCATTCATTCATTCATTCATTCATCTTAGCCGCCTATTCCCTAATTCGGGGTCTGCTGGAGCCTATCCCAGCGCACATAGGGCGAGAGGCAGGGGTTACATCCTGGACAGGTCAACAGTCCATCACAGAAGAAATATGCAAACTCTGCACAGAAAAATCCTCGGCCCGGGAGCCGAACCATGGACCTTCTTGTTGTGAGGCGACCGTGCTAACCACTATTTTATCATAAATGTAACGCGTCCTGTCGTCGGATCTACTGTGTGACTTTGTGTACGTTGAACGTTGTCATTTCCTCCCTAGAAACATGTCCTCACAACAGGCTGACCATCTCAAAAGGACAGCTAGTGTTTACAGACAAAAGGTGAGGGGTTAAATTTAAAATAAAATCTTTTATTAAAGTAAACATTTTTTAAATATTGTTGATTGATACTTTCTATCACATGCCTGTCAACAGGCCAGATTAAATAAACATCTAAATAAAATAGTGAAATCTGGCCTATTGACAGACATGTGATTACTTATCTGTGTATGCTATTGCGTAACAACGCACCAAATTCCATCAGTCTTGCTACCAGGATCTATTATTTATTCCTAAATCAAGGCTCGAATGTGACGAAGTAGTGACTTGGTGGATAAATTGTTGGACTCATACTAGAACTTGGAGGTTTGATTCCAACCCCCACCAAGTAATCACTATGGGCCCTTGAGCAAGGCCCTTAACCTACAATTGCTCAGTTGTACAAAAGAGATCAAATGTAAGCCACTCTGGAAAAGAGTGTCTGGCTCTTATCCAGAGTGCCTAGAAGAATGATTTCTATAAATATGAATAAATAGTCAAATAGTTAATAATTACATTTACTGATGCATCTAACATTGACATTTGGTTGGTTTATTATTATATTAATAATTAATATTAAATAATTATTTAATATGTAAATTTCTTCTGTCTTTTTCTACTTCATGTATGTGTGAGTGCAGGCGGTGTTCCCAGCACGAGTTTGTGATATTATGGATGAATCAGATACAGTGAAGAGACTGCAGCTGGAGGTGCCACATCCGGACTTCAGTTTCCGTGCTGGTCAGTGGTAAGAACTGTAATTAGGTATTTACTATTGACATTAATCATTAATTCAGGTCTGACATATACATTTGTAATAACTGTATGTATAGATTTAAACTGTTTTATCATGGTGTAGATGGAAAGAGAAATGGTGTAGGTGTAATCCTGAAGAAGGAATACATTTAGAGTGTGGTGGAGGTGAAGAGAGTTTCTGATAGGGTGATGAAGGTGAGGTTGGAACTTGAGGGTGTGATGATAAATATCATCAGTGCTTATGCTCCACAAGTAGGTTGTGAGATGGAGGAAGTGAGTTAGATGGAGTGGTAGAGAGTGTAGCTAGACATGAAAGATTGGTGATAGGAGTGATGAGGATGTGATGGGTAGGTATGGCTTTAAAGAGAGGAATGTGGAAGGGCAGATGGTGGTAGATTTTGCTAA
>JAOTRA010000009.1:4239952-4250466 GCA_026260255.1 Pseudolaguvia tuberculata | reverse complement strand
GACAGGGTAGGGTGGAGAAGAATGATCCGCTGTGGCGACCCCTAACGGGAGCAGCCGAAAGGAGAAGAAGAAGAATACCAACTAATGATGTGCTTTAATAGGAGCTACACTCACCTTGGACTGGTTATTTTTGAGTCTGTGTGCTTCGTCCACCACCAGACAGGCCCAGTCAATAGAACCCAGGATGGCCATGTCAATAGTAATTAGCTCATAGGAAGTCAGCAGAACATGAAATTTTACTGAAGCCTCTTTCTGTGTTGGAAAATGAGCAAAAAATCATATCGTGTTAAATAATATAAAAAGTAATTTTTTGGATTAAAAAGAAAGACCAAAATTTTTGAATTATGCCCAATAAAAATAATCAAACCCAACAAAAATTATAAAAAAAAAAAAAAAATATATGAAAAGCATACTCTTGAATAAACACCTAAAACTTGACCTTATTTTTACATTACAGTAACTATTGAAAAACGGAACATACCTTCATTCTGGAAGCCTTTTTGCCTCCACGGATGGCGTTGTCCTCAAATGAGAATTCATTCTCTCTGATTACAGCTCTGCTGTCCTTGTCACCAACATATGTGACCACATACATATCAGGAGCCCACATCTCAAACTCTCTCTCCCAGTTTATAATAGTAGATAGCGGAGCACTGACCAGAAACGGACCTTTAGAATGACCCTAAAATGGAAGAAAATTGATTTGATTTTTCTAATTTAAGTCTATTTAACAAGATATTTCTATGAAGCCAACCATGTGTTAGTATAAAGTTGTAATACATAAAATGCTTGAAAAGATAAACTTAAAATGTATAGTAATCAAGCACAATGTTACACAAATAAATTGGATACAGTTTAATAGCCAGATAATGTGTAGTCAAGAAGCACTCATTTACGCTTTCAGCTATATGTTTTTATTCTATTTTTTAGTTAGAAACATCAAACCAGAATTAACGTTTGCATTCTGAATTTCTGGGTCAGACATTTAAGACCCAGTATTATATGCAGATTGGTCATTCATATTAAAATGTGTACATTTAACTATGTTCCTGATTCAAAATGGTAATTCTTCATTTGTTAAGCTTACCAAAACCAATGCCACATACACACCTCTTTGTAGAGTGAGTAAAGAAAAACTGCAGTCTGCACAGTCTTCCCTAAGCCCATCTCATCAGCCAGGATAGTGTCAGTACCCTGGGCCCAGGAGAAGCGGAGCCAGTTCAGTCCTTCCAGCTGGTATGGATGCAACGTTCCTCCTGTTGAGTCAAGATATTCTGGCTGACGCTCAAACTTAATAGTGGGCTGAAATAAAAAGAACAATAAATCAGCACAAACTAAACAAGGCACAAAATTGTGTTTCACATCTAACTGACTCGTCGTCTCACATCAACAACTGGGTTGTCTGGTGGTCTGTCCAGTCTCTTAATTTTTCCTTTAATCTTCAGTTTTTTACTTGGTTTACCTTCATCACCCATCATGAGCTCCCTAATGGGGAAAGTACAAAGTTATGGATATGAAAAAAAAAATTAACAAAACAATTACTTGCTTAGATCTTTTAAAACAAGTATGTGTTCATTGGCTAAACTACTACTAGTTTAAATTGTGATTAGTTTCTTAATTTATTTCAGTTTTTCCAGGGAATCTATAGTTTAGTTGCATTTGTGTGAGGTCACAGATTTGTCCACGATTTTATTACCTGTGGTTCCAGTACTGCAGTTTATAAGCGTCATATTCTGGGATCTCCATATCCTCCAACTCCCAGGTGGACTGGTCATAAGGTAGATCTCTCCATTTGATGAGGTAGTGACAGTTATTTTTTTTATCCACACTGGACAAAAGAACAAAAAAATTGATTTGAAAAACAATGACATATGATTTAACATTTATACGTTGGTGTGTTTTAGAAAGCTGTTGCTATCTTTAAGAGCATTTAGAGGCAGACATATAATACTTGTAAATATAGGCCATCATCTAAAAATTACATTACAATAAATCTATGATTGCATCAGGTAGCAAACAGTTAGTAGGAGAAAAGCTTTTATTAAGAAATATTGCTGTCAAACAGAGTGGAAGAGGAGGGAGAAGTTTGCACCTCACCTGTGGTTGAGGATGCGATGAATCATCATCCACTCCATCTTAATCCCAAAACGGTAATACTTCTCCTCCATCTGGGCATAGATGGGGTCTTTGTTCTTTCTCTTTTCACTTTTATCTTCATCACCCTCACCTCCAAAATCAATGGGTGGGGGCTCGTCCATGTCGTTTTTACGCTGGTAATTTCTAAACATGACTTGGCAATGCAGCTCCAGCTAAAAAAAAACATGCATTAAAGACTAGCTGCATTTGTGTGAATTAGAATATTCATAGACACTTCTATATTGAAAAAAATAAATAAAATACCTGTAACTCCGACACCCAGGAACAATGCCAATAGGACATGTTCTGCCACTTTGCAAAGAATTCCCTCTCTGGCCGGCCAGCCAGTGGAGCAGGGTTTGGGGCATCTGCTGGAAGGTCAGGAGGTCGTGGAACCGGAGTGGGTGGTGGGGGGTCTCCCCAACGCCAAGTAAGGATCTTCTGCACTTTCCCCTTTAATGAAGGACACTAAAAACAGGCAGCAATAAAGTCAACTTTTAAAATACACTTGACTAAAAACAAATAACATTAACAGGCCAAATTATGTTACTAGGCTGGCAATAGGCAAATAGTGCTAAATATAAGACAAGCAATCGAATGATTAGAAAAAAGACCCTTTTTTTAAAAACAGATTTTGGTTAAATTTTGATTCATTCATCTTCTAGAACGCTTACTCCCTAATTTTCAGGGTCACAGGTGTCTTCTGGAGCCTATACCAGCACACAGTGCAAAAGGCAAGGGTACTTCCTTGACAGGTCGCTAGTACATCTCAGGGTCAATTAAGAAAGGAAAAAAACAGAAAATGCAGGAACTGTCATAGCGTAACATTACATCTCTATAGCTGAAAGCTCTCATATGTTCTGTGCACTAACTAACAATTCTGCAATCTGTAGCACTATTCAATGCAGACGAACAGTTTACTCACAGTGCAACGTGGACAGATCCACTCTCCATTAGGGATTTCAGGCAAAGGTGGGTTAAGGCAGTGGATGTGGTATGAAGAGGGACAGGTGTCACAGCATAAAAGCTCTCCTCCATCCTTACACACCCTACAGAACTCCATGTGGTGGTCGTCTTCCTCTGCCTCACCTCCACCTGCATCATTCTCTTCTTCCCCATCTGAAGCCTCCTCGCGTGCTTCCCACTGAATACCCTCCTTCTCCTGGAAGACAATAATTTTGTCTATGATCATCCACATCCAACCCCAAACAAGCACATGAAGTACCGAATAGTTTGATAATTTTCTTAAAATTTAAATAAAAAAACCTTACACAGTGCGGACAGCTCCAAGTGCCTTCAGGAGCTTTTTCCATATCAGGATCCAGACAAACCATGTGATAAGCTCTAGGACAGGTATCACACAAGATAATCTCTCCTCCCTGCTGACACACCTCACAATAGTCTTGGTGGTCAGTCTCATAGCCATCAGCATCTTCATCCACTGAAATAGATATTTAAAGGAAAATGGTTTTTCAAGGTCTGAAATAATACAGGTAAAATGAGCATATTCAATAAGGTCATATGGTCAAGTGTTGGCCACTGAGGTCTTCCTCACCTTTCTTCTTCTTTTTGGGCTTAGGTTTCTTTTTTGAGCGGCTGCTGCGGCTGTTGGAGCTATCTGACACAGACACACTGTTTATACTGCCATCGTCAAAGTCACTGTCTACATCCATATCTTCCTCTTCACTCTTAACAAGCAAGCAATACAAATGAGCTGTGGTAACATTATACTGTAACAATTGTAATCTGAAAAAATTAATTTTAAAATAAACAATCTCAAAATACACATACAGAGGAGCGTTTTCTCTTGCTGTTAAAGCCACCAAGCTTAATTTTTAAAGGTGCAACTTTCTTAGTTTTGACCTTCTTCTCCTGGGGTTTGGGGGTTGGTTTAGACTTCCTACGAGCATTAGGACCTGTAGACAAAACAAGCCAGCAAGTGGCAATTTCAGAATCTGTGCTATTATGTAATTTCTTAAGCTATTTTGCAGACAAATGTCGCTAGTGTTTAAATGGGGAAAAAAAATGTTAAAAGTTCTACCACAAAAAACGTTTATTAAAGCAGTTAATGAAAGAAAAACCCACTACATTAATAAATCACTGCGCAATATAGACATTAAGCTGTTTTAACCTCAGCCTGTACATGGTTACAACAGTCTCACTATGGTATTATTAAATCAAAGAAGTCTCAGCTCACCTTTGCCCTCTTTAGTTTTAGCCTTCCGGAGTGGGGGAGCTGGTGGGGGCTGGGGCTCAGCCATGGGAGTGGGTGCAGGAATAGTGGCTGGAGTCTCAGCTGCCACCATACTCTCTACAGCCGCAGCCACATTAGCAGCTGCTAGGGCAGCGTTGGCACTGGCAGACCCACGTAAGGGGTTGTTAGTGCTGAATTCACGCCATTTTGCCCCAAGTACCATCATCATTTTGGAAACCGCAATCTTTGGGTTTTTTGCTGCAATAAGAGGCCTATGAAAATGGAAGAAAGTCAGAATCGTCCAGAAAACACCACACATGCAATGTGTGACATGAACAACCAACAAAATTTTCAGACATTACACTAGATCAAGGGTGCTCAGACTTTTTCATCATGCGAGCTACTTATAAAATTACCAATGCAAAATGATCTACTCACTACAAAAATGCAAAACATATTTATTTAGTTAGAACAATATTTTAAATAGTTTTAAACATTACTTTTTAGCAAACCAAGTTTACTCTGATGACTTGCACAGAATTGAAATCAGCCAGGGATGCTTAGTCCGGACAGTAGCTGCTGCAAAAAAAAGTCTCCCCCCCCCCCCATTCCGTATGAAAATGATACGTTATTGTCTTTTTACTTGGTCCAGCTTCCACTCATTTTTATCCTTTCTTAAGTTGGCTAAAACTTGTACGTAAGTCGCTGACTAGCTTGTTTGTTTTGCTGCACTTGCCGCCGTTGTTTGCGGATGCGCAGTGGCCTAAGTGTCAGATTATTTAATATTTATTTAATTGTAAAGCTAATTTATTTTATTTTTATTATTTGTAAATTAATTCATATTAAAAATAAAAAATAATATGAAACAATCAACAAGTGACCAAATGGATGAGGCTGACGTATATTTTTTTTAATGTCACGCGAACGACCAATACTACCTTCGTGATCTACCAGTCGATCACGATCGACGTATTGAGCACCCCTGCACTAGATAGTCATTAAGACAGCTTTTATAAAATAAGTACATTATGGTTATGGGAGTTTTAGCCTAAAATTTCTGATATTCTTAATCATGTGTCAAACTTCTTAAAAACATGATAATCCAGACCTTTCAATATCTAGGCAAGTTATAGTTTTCAACAAACATATGACAGGATATAAATTTCTTGCAATAAATACTTCAGACAGATAAGCTACTTGCTTTAAAATAGCTTATTTTATTTACAGGTAGCCACCTGTTCTTCATATTGCTTTATACATCAAATAATCTTAATAAGCATGAAACATTGTGTCTGTGTCTCTGAGCTGAACACACCTGACAAACTGACTGAATGCCTTGTAGTTGGTAAGAGATCTGTAGTCCTCTTCAGTAAAGACATGATCAATGTCCTCCATACCCCAGGTATCCAACAACTGGGAGGATGTCTTCGGCTCCTGGAAAAGGAGCCGAATAAAATTTATTTTATAAATTTCTAGCAGCTGTTGGTGTTATTAAAGCTTTGCACTGCATTAATAGCATTTTTAAACACAGTAGTGTAATACTTACAGAGCTATCATCATCATCATCATCATCATCATCATCATCCTCAGGTTCCTTCCTTTTAGATGCAGACAAGCTAGAGCTTCTGTCAGTACCAGCACTGTTTCTTTTCTTGTCTCTGGAGGTGCTGGCTCTCTTCTTCTTCTTCCGACCAGGTGTGTAATCACTGCCCTCACTGTCAGAACGGCCTACAGGCCTATCATCCTCCACCTCATCTACATCACGCCCCTCTACAGGTTCAGGGGAACTAATTGGGATGTCCTAAACATGTTCAACATGGCAAAATGTCATATTCTAATGTCTATTGTTTCTTGAAGCAGTGTGTTATAATATAGCAAACACCAAACAAAAGGTCCACCAAAAAAATCCACAAAAGGAAAGTGTTAAACACAGGTGGGATAGTAGGTAAGCCTACCTCTCTACGAGAGCGCTGCCTTTTGCTGCTTTTGTTCTCACGGCTGCTTTTCTTTGCTTTCTTCTTCTTTTTTACTTTAGGGGCTTCATTCTCTGACAAGTCTTCCTCCAGGTCATCATCTTTAAACATACATATACCAAGAGCTTAAGATTTCATTCAACACCATTTAAATTCAGCCTAAACACACAGATTGTGGCCACATTTAAACTAAAATGCTGAACCATCCCTGAACACAACACGCTTTTAATTCAGCTTATCTTAATATGAAATTTGCTTTTTGGTCTTCCAACACCAGGTGATTTCTGTGCATTTAGTAAATGTTAAATCATTATCAAATGATATAAAAAACGCTATTACATCACTTTCAACCATACTAAACCATCCCTAAAGGATACCTGCTCATTTGACATTAAATAAAATAGCACAACATGGCAGTACAAAAATATTTTTGACGGGAACTGTGCGTTTTCTGTCTTAAATAAAATCAGGAAAATAAATATGAAACACAGCGAGAAAGCATCAGACCAAAGGCTTTGGAGTAAAAACAAAACAGTAATAATAAAACTACCACTGAAACAAAAATGGGACGTTTAACAAGTGGTTTGTACTCAATGTAGTTTGACTTAACACAAACACTTACAATAATGTAGGGTTTACTTAAGTAAGAAACAAACTGACTGGAGCAGTGTGGCTTTCTCAGCAGCTAAAGGTGGGGTGTGTGTTTGTGTGTGTGTGTGTGTGTGTGTGTGCGCGTGGTTGGGGGAACCCCCAGTAGGAACGAGTATAATGTGACGTTCTGAAATCTTGGTAGTAAAGAAAATGATGGTGGAAGTCAATATAAATGTATTTTAAACTGCAGCTCGATAAACAGAGCTTTCCGATAAAAACATCAGTAGAAAACGTGGATTGGTCGCAAACACAAACACACAGGATACCGAGACAGAAACACCGGTAGGCCGCGAAAACAGCCATGCCGGAAAACACAATCTCCAAAAGCTAACCGAACTACTCATAAAACGGAACACGTTTTTGAGAATTATAATAAATTTAATCAATTATTAACATTGCTTGCCAAAATCGCATCCATTCGACCGACATTGAACTGCACACCTGGCCTGGACACTGAAGTTGTATGTCTGACCCGAATGAAGTAATTAGCAACTTAGCTAAACTAATAGTTGTTGGTAAAAATAGACTGAACTGCAACACAAAGTAAAAAAAATAAATAATATGTTTATAAATAGACGCTGTATTTTCATTTTGTCTCCGAACGTTTTTTTAGTAGTTAAATGATAAATTATTGAACTTGAAATGCTTGGGGGGAAAAAAACTTAACATGTCAACTTTTAAGTTTTCTGAATAAAAAAAACAACAACGGTCATGTGAGACACGAAAAACAGTTAATAAACAACTGGATTTGCCCATGTTAACATGTACTTACCTTGCATCATGGACAGATCTTCTGACGGTCCAAAATCATCTCTATCGTCTTCACTTCCAGACATAGTTTTTGTGTATTTTCACCGTCTGGTTTGGTTAAATACACGGCTACTACTCGCTCTTGTGGCTTCCGAGACAGGGCGGGAGAAGAGCCGGTTTCGAAGAGGATGGAATTAAGAGCACATTAGGAAAACGGAAGTTAGTAATAATATCCAATACATGTACGAGCTATTGTTCTTAAACATTTTAACTTCCGGGATGGAGGGAGGGTTCATCCATTTACGATTACTTAAACGTTAATAAAGCTACAATCGTGGACAAAAGCCGGTGAAACTTACAGTCGTTAAAGGAGGATTCTCAAAGCTGGCGAGGCTACACTACGGCTAACTGCTAGCTCTTTTACTAACTAGCGCCCAGGCGTATGTGTGTAAGCTAAGCTAGCAGCACCGGCTAAATGTGTTGGCGCGAATAATTTTTATGACGTTTCGAGAAAACTTGTATTTTCTTTTGTACTCGATAGATTTCATAATATTGGTGTTCATTGAATGACGTTCCTGTTTAAGACACAAGCAGACAATGTAACGCTAATGTACTCACACAACTTGAGTAACGTTCAAGCCGCTTGTCGAAAGAAAGAAAGACGAAAACGTGAGACAGTCTCGAAGTACAGTTTCCACGTTCTCTGATCTTCTCGTCCAGCAACAGTGCGGCTTCTTTTGTGTTAATATAAATCTATAGGATTTCTGCAATCTGTGGTCCGTAAGACGTCGCCGTCTTTCCCTCTCCCACTAACACCCCTTGCATACACACAAAGAGATCAGGGGGCAGACATCCCATAATAACCCCCCCTATACACATATACACACACAGACTTACCCCTCCCCCCACTCTGCATAGTTACCTTGCAACATACAGACCATAATAATCCACCCCCCCACACACACATATACACCCTCTCTTCCCCATTCCACCATGGCCCTTAGCAACCGTTACCATAGGGACATCCACTCCTCCCATACCCTTGAACATCCCATAATAATAATGAGCACAGTCACTGACATCCCACAATAAGCATAACTCCAAAAAAGAGAGAGCTGGCAGAGAGAAAAAAGCAAGTCACATGGCACCTCAACGCCACATGACACTCAGTCCAGATCATTGATTTGTCTTTAGCCACTGTAGGTACATTACATACAAAAAGTATATAAATACAGCAAATAAGTCACATTACTGGTTGTGTCAAGTTTTCTAAAGAAAAAAACCCCAAAAATATTATTTATTTTCCAAAAGACATACTACATACTACAGTATTTCTTGTGGATTCCGATTACATATAGAGATTCACAGCTACTTAGAATATAAGCCCATTCATATGTGTTCAAGGAGGCCAAAGATTCAAAAATAATGCATATATGAAAACTATACCAACTCATGGATTAAACGAGGCACTCAGAGGACTGCTAGTGCTGCAAGATATATGGTTCTATTCACTTTAAAAAATAAAATGTGCAGGATAAGCCTCAGCAGTCCAACAGTCTTCTGTGAATTCGGATGCATTTTTGCTGACAACATGATGCTTAAAACTTTATCGCACTCTGTAACAATTTCTTTCTCCTTTAATAATATATAATGTATGTTCATTCATCTTCTTACCTGCTTATTCCCTATAATCGGGGTCACATGGTTTTGCTGGAGCCTATTCCAGCACACATAGGGCAAGAGGCAGGGGTACCCTGGACAGGTCACCAATCGTTTGCAGGGCCACACATAGACGAACAACCACACATACACACATTCACTCCTATGGGCAATTTAGAATCACCAATGTACACCTAATGTCCCTTTTTTTGGGCTGTGGGAGGAAACCAGAGTACCTGGAGGAAACTCACATGTATATTCAGTCTATCCTTATTAATGGTATTAATTAATGGTAATGAGATCACACTAATAACTTCTATAAACAGCACATACATAGCTCTTCATTTTAGTTTCAGTTTAGGCATTGTGTACTTAGAGCTTCACACACATTCATACAATGAATCAGCAAACTATTTACTTTATTATATTTTAAATTATTATAATTTCTAGAGACTCGCTTACTAAAGTGGTAAAGCATAATTGGCTATAGTAGAAATGAGGCTCATGAACATTAAAAAAGTTCCAACGACCTCTTCTGCTTTTTAACACTAAACACCAGCCGTTAATAACAACATCCCATAATACTAGATATAAAGATGGTTGCTCAGACTCACCCATCCCCCACGCTATGCTCAACTAGCACCAAACATCCCATAATATAATTTTTGAGTCAAAATAAAGTACAGACCATAATATCCTTTTTGTGCCGACAGTTGCCATGGAGATAAGCAGACAAGATGGGTGGGGGTTTGAGGGTCAGATTACTGCATATGCCAAAATGCAGACCATAATATTTTTTATGCTAGCACCCCCACCACACACATACACACAGTTGTCAAACAAAAAAATACATATGGATTTCATTGTTAAGCCTCATTGTAGAAAAACAAAAAAGACGATGGAGAGAAGCGAATGAGGATGAGAAGTCATTACTGAATGATTATAGCCACATAAATAATAGCAAATGTCTTTAAAACAGACCAGCATGTCACACTTAAGGGCATTATTTACTTTTGCATTCGCTATTTATAAATACATGTCAATAGAAGCTTTAATCCTTTTCTTATTTTATATCACTTAATTCTTATCCTTACTCTAGCTGTTGGACCATGGATGCAGATTTTCTGTAAGCTTTTAGCAACTTATATATA
>JAOTRA010000009.1:4211545-4223989 GCA_026260255.1 Pseudolaguvia tuberculata | reverse complement strand
AAAGAGGCAGATGTAGAGGACAGGGTAGTGTGGAGAAGAGGGATCCGCTGTGGCGACCCCTAACGGGAGCAGCCGAAGATCGTTATATCCCACAAATTTGCCTACCTCACATCATTGATCAATATAATATTCCAGTTGACATTTTTTCTGATTTATTAAAAAAGAAAATAAATACAAAAAAACTCTAAATATTATAAAAAGGAGTTATAAAAGAAGAGCTGGGTGAGAGTTCAGTGAAGACTGACTGCTTGGGCATTTCAACTAATTGTTTTAATATTTGATTTTTAGTTTCTTTTTTCCTTCAATCTGTTAAAGTACAAAGTCTTTTCTTTTTCTTTTTTATCCTTTAAATGAAAATGGTACGATTGATAGACAGTGGATTGATTGTGCAAGAGTTTTAAGCTCTCTGGCATTAAGACCCACTCCCTTCCCTTTCCAATCAGTATGCTTCTGCTGAAGAGGGCAGTACAGTATCAATGTTTTAGAATTATTTTTAAAAATATATATTTTTGGATGACAGAAAACATGAATTTGTTCTTTATGTGCAGGGTTGCCAAGTTGTACCTTTTAAAAAAAAAATTAATATTGTACATTAGGTTGATTGCTGATTCTAAATTACCCATAGGTATGTGTGTGTGTTTTTACTTGTTACTGTGTGGCCCTGCGATCTGTCCATGGTACTCCTGCTTTTTGTCCTATTTGCTCTGGGATTAGGGAATAAGCGGGTTAGAAGATGAATGAATGAGTGTAAGGACTGGAAAATAGGAACATTTTCTGTAATTATTGAACCAGATTCATGTCACATAAGAGTTTAAGTAATACTGAGTGATTAAAATATGTTCGTATTCTCTGAAGCGGGTCGTTTCTTATGGATTACTCCTTTAATTAGTTGAATCATTCTGCTGTCCCCTTTGCAGGTTGACTACTGCGAATCACCTGAAGATTACCTCAAGGTTGAAAGTGGTTTGCTGGAACAAGCGTCATCACAGCACTCTATGGAGAACCCTAGCCAAAGTAGCGCTCGAGCTCCTGCATTACTGAACTCTGCCCAATCAGCCACCGCCAGAACACAGCTCTTTCCACTGGACATGCAGGGGAACCAGATTCTTCTTTACAACCATGCTTCTCCTACACTCAGCCTTCAGGAAGCTTTGCCCGGGGTGTCGCTGAAGGCAGTTTCGGAGCACAAAAGCGTGCATTTGCCTGGGCAGGGTGGAACGGATGAGTGCCTAAACGGGATAGACAGCGGTGGTGCTGGCTCTGCGAACAAAGTATTTATGTGCCATTGTGGCAAAAGGTTCACTCACAAGAGCATGCGAGATCGCCACATCAACATGCATCTAGACCTGCGGCCTTTCCATTGTCCGGTGTGCTCCAAAAAATTCAAGATGAAACACCACCTCACCGAACACATGAAGACACACACCGGTCTGAAGCCCTACGACTGCCTCCATTGTGGGAAAAAGTTCATGTGGCGTGACAGCTTCATGCGGCACCGCTCTCACTGCGAAAGGCACGGTGGCGTCGGCGGTACGAGCGAGGTGCAGGGCACAGAAGGAGCAGTGATTTCCTCTTTAAATCCTCTCCAGCACCAGCTTTCAGGCAATAGGGGTTCTCACAGCAGTGCTGGAGGCCGAAGTGCTGGTTCAGTGATGTCTCCACACCACTCCAGCAGTAGCAGCAGTAGCAGTAGAAGCGGGATAAGCATGTCGGTCCCCAGCTCTCTTCTAGGTATAAATCCCCAAAGTGGGATGTTTGGCTATGGCTCCGGGGTTCTCGGGCTGGACGTGAGCCAGAGTGAGTGCGGAGAAGATATCAGTGAGGTGTGTATAGGTGAAAACAGTGTCACTTAAAGCATCACACAAAGCAAAACATTGGCACACGGGACCATGTGTGCTGTAGGACATTGATGATGAGCATGATCCCTAATCAATCAGTGATCAATCCCAGAACCTCTTACCTCAAAATTTAAAATAGCACACAACAATGTTCGAGCTTCTAATTTAGTAAAGAGTACTGAAGCAAACGTTTGCCAAGGTTTATGATGATGAAAAGGAAAAAAAAAACATTCCGGAGAGTTTTTTTGTAGGGCAGAGAGTCACGATACCTCAAAGCGGGAAGTTTCTCACAAGGGCTTTTAATGACAGCCTTTAATTGAGAGAGGATTTTTGGGGGAGTTTTTCATCTGAGCTGCGACGGCAGAATTACACTTTAAAGATTGTTCCACACCCCTAAACAGGTTGGACATAATCTATCCAACATTTATTTAATAAAGACAAACTAAACCTCAGAAAGAAGAATATATTCAAATATTCTTTTTGCAAATTCTGCTTTAAGACACTTTTCTCTAAAAAAAACAACAAAAAAAATTCATCTTAAAAGAAATGGTTTTCTTTTTTTGCAGATGTGCATTTTATTCTGTATTGATTTTATATTAAACAGAATAAATTCTTGCTTTTAATTATTGTAAATAGGTTCAATCATCCTAACATTCAGTCCAGATGTTTTTCTGATGTTTGGGATACAAAGTATTCAATTGATATTTTTATCAGATTAGTGACGTACTCACTAATAATTTTGTAATGCTTTATCTGCTCCCCGCACCTGCCATGTTTATTAAAATAAGTTGTTCTGCAGAATTGCTGTAGTTGGATGCTGGGATTAAAGCAGATAAAGTGATGTGTGTTGATCACTTCATTGTGGATTATCCGGTATCCCACATCCCAAACCGACTGATGAGCTGAGGTAGTGTGACTGATGTCATTATAAGATAACGTAAAATAATGTGCTAATCGATATGAGAAATTATTGACTAAATTAATGTTAAGAATTAAACCATTGCGATAATTTAATTACTTTGATGTATTGTGCGCGCACACACACAGAGGCTACATCGTTTGTTAATGTAAACATCTGGGTAAAACACATCCATGTTTCGGCATTCATTCATTCATTCATTCATTCAGTCAGTCAGTCAGTCAGTCAGTCAGTTATTCATCAGCCTTCATTTTCTCTTCAACTCAACCTACCCTTCGTCTGTCCACTGCCACAACACTCATTGTACGTCAGTCATTACACTTGATATAGGTTGCCACTTATTCCCCAAATCCCCCTGACTCAAGTCTTTAACCCTGGGAACTTGTACAGCGCCACCTTGTCGCCAACGCAGTGTGGAAGATGCTAATATATGACTTTCTGAGCACAAGTCTGTAAAAACAAGTGATTCTAATCTGATCTTCAGATTTTATTTTATTTTTTATATTTTCTTTAAATCAAAAATAATTCCTAATTTTATTCCAAATGATGTTTACTGTATAATAATGATTCTATAGAACTGACAGAACAACCTGAATAATTGAAGAGATATAAAAACGTTGTTTAATTCTGGGTCCTTTGCCTTCTGTGAAGGCTGTCAATGATCTGAAATGAAACTTGTAGCACTTTTAAAGTTTGTATGTTGACTTGACCTGTAATTGTGTATAAAAATAAATGAACTTCAGTACAGTGGTGTAAACCTCAGACTGTGTGTGTGTGTGCGTGTGTGTGTGTGTGTGTGTGTTAATCAAATGTTAATGGCAAGGTCTCCTGCAAATGAAGGCATGAAATGTAGTATGAATTAGTGAATTTGAGTTCAATCTTGGTTAATTATTAGTAATTATGGCAATCAATCATTTAAATAAGTCCGATATTTATAGCAATCACCGTAAAAATAAATCTTGTTCACTAGAACGAAAAACATTAAAAGGCAAGATTTACCGCACGGGAGCTTCATTAAAAACCATCCAATCACATGAAGCCAAAATACAAACACCACTGATTCGCTAACAACACAAATGGGAGGGGTTTTACACGGTACACGGTTTTTAAATCAATAAGCCAATTAAAGCTCGCCAGAATATCACGTGATTTATATATATATTTTTTTAAAAAGTTGGACACCCCCCCCCCCGAGATTTTTCAGTTAAATAAATAGGATGATCTGTTAAATGAACTAAATCGTTTTATTTCGTTATTAAGTTTTGACATTTTGTTAACTTGGTACGTGATGTTCTAGCGAGCCCGAGCGCCCCCTTTAGGTCAGTTTTTGGTTGGAATACGACTGGAAGCCTAAACATATTTTAAATTATATTTTTCAGAAAAGAAAACAGCAAACCTGATATTACTGAAACCATGAAATACTGCCACCTTGTGGTTGGTCTTCACTCAGTCTTCTATTGACTTTTCTATAGCTTTATTTCACTATATGGCCATCATCATGGTTTTTTAAAATAACATCTGGGAAACATTCATCTGTTTTAACATTACACACACTATAAACTTACACAGGTTCCTGAGCCACTTCCGAATGTATCAGTGAAGATATACGATATTCCAACCTTATGGAATTCCCAGAAGCCCCAGTCAGTGAAAACTATTCTAAAGCTTGAGAACCTTTGTACCGTTCTACCAGTTAACCAGAATGAGCTTGTGTGTATTAATTTGTTAAAAAGCCCAAATAATAATTTAAAAAATCATCTTATCACCTTCTGTTTAACTCCATAATTCTAGGTGCATACATAGGTCAGGAGTACACCCTCTACAGTTCACTAGTCCATCACAGGGCCACACATAGACAAACAACCACAGACATTCACTCTTATGGACAATCTGGGAACAGCCAACCAACCTAAGGTACGTGTTTTTAAACAAGCACAGGGAGAATTTGCAGATTCACCACTTGCCCAGGAATCGAACCCAAAACCTTCTTGCTGTTAATTTACCTCTAGTCACAATCTGATCTTTTATTTGATTAAGCTAATTGATAAACTGGTTCATTTTTAGTTGAAACAGATAAAACTTCCCAGTTTCTTCCAAAATGTTTCACTGTTAAATGTTGAGTTGATGAAATGAGCAAATGTTTTGGAGAAGAAATCTAATGTAAGGATGAGGAATATGGATAAAACCTAAAATTACCCAGAACACTAAGTATATTTGCTATAAATAGACAAAGACGTGGTGAAGCTCAGTGGTGGCAGCATCAGAATTAATACTGTTACTTTCTAATCAGTGCATCAATCCAGAGGGTGAAACAGACCGACTGGGTTTCCAGGAAACATGTATATGGCCTGTTGCACCTTTCCACACCAAACCCTACACACAAAAGCTCCAGGACTGTGGGAGAATGATGCTACTTAAAAGCTGTACAAACAAAATACAAGCCTAATCCAAAAGTATTGGCACTCAGTGAGAAAATGTATTAAAAACATACTGAGTTTACACAAAAATAGGAATTTATTGAGTTTGTAAAGGAACTCAACAGAAAAATAAATTAGCCCCTCCCTGCTTAACTGAGTTTAATTACACAGGGCTTAAGACTACATTTGATCTGCTTTTAAAATAAGAATATTCAAATAGAACTGAGCAGTACAATACAATTCACAAGTTTCCCACAAAAACTCCCATGTTTCCATCCCAGACACCAGTGGGTGTGGCAGTCCGGTTTAAAAGGATTTCCATCAGTTCTTAAGCGCGTTTGCAGTAACGCATCAGAAAGACACTCGACTCGCAGGACTGTACCGGATTCAGCACCAGCAGGAGACCAGAACCCGTCTCCCAGTTCCAGCACATCAGTGAATATGCAGCGCTCAGTCTGAATCAGAGAGAACAATCACCTCATCCGGGTCACACTGTGTGGCAACATTTACCTGTCACGCGCAAGAAATGCAATCATTTTTACACACTTTCAACTGCACAAAAATGAAAGAGTAAGAAATATTTTAAGAAAATCTTAAATCTGAATAAAACATGTAAAACCAATATGCCCCCCCCCCCCCCACCACACACACACACACCTTGTGTTTTTTAGGAGGCGGTGTGTAACGTGAGCTGCTGACCAGGTCCTGAGTGGGCATGTCTTTCTGGGTGGAGTCCACCTGCTGCAGCACATCCACGGATACGTCACTATGACGATTACAAAATATAAGTATAATAATGCGGGTGAAAGCATTGACAAAATCTTCAATCAAATCAGATTTAAAGCCTCGATTTACTTTATTCAACACTTTTTTTATTCATTCATTCATCTTCTTGCCCAATTGTTCCCTAATTCAGGATCACGGAGGTCTGCTGGCACCTATCCCAGCGCACATAGGGCAAGAGGCAGGGTGCACCCTGTAAACAAAACCATTTCACACACACATTCACTCCTATGGACAATTTAGAATCACCAATCCACCTAATCTGCATGTTTTTGGACTGTGGGAGGAAACCGGAGTACCTGGAGGAAACCCACGCAACCGAAAACATGCAAACTCGGCACAGAAAGATCCCCAGCCCAGGAATCAAACCCGAGACCATCTTGTTCTGTGCCATCCACGACGCCACTGCGCCGCCCTTGTCTTTTTAAATGATTAATAAAATATGGAAGTACCATTAGACCAACTCTCAGAGTTCTCAGCCTCTCTGAAGCATTTACCTCACATTGCTGTGTCTGATGCTGCCATTCTGAACAACATGGTTCTTCTTCGATTCCCGTTTCCTCTTCCTGTTGTTTGATGTCTCGTTCATCACCTCTGGCTCGGTTATCATTAATGGAGTGGAGACCTGGTCCTCAGAGATTAGCGAGATCTCTGTGGCTTGGTCGATTTTGTTGGAGTCAGTTGAGTTCTGTCCATCCTGAGGGAGTGGGACACAGGAGAGAGGGTGGCTGGTTGAAGATGATGGACTGTCTGACTGAGGTTTGTCTTCCGGTGATGCTGCAGCGCTGCCACACGTCCTGCTGTCTGATGATGGAACGTCATCACTGCTTTCAGCTGCATCAGGAGATTTCACCGATGGACTCATGTTGTTGGAGCCTTCGCTGCTGGGCTGCACAATCTCATCACTGACGCTCAGATGCTCTTCCTCCTCTTCTTCCTCCTCTTCATCTGAAATAGTTCACAAATTAGATCAGTATATTTTGTTCTTATTCTGCTCCTAACACATTAGGAAAAAGCTCCTTGGTTTGATGAGACACAGATTTTTGGTCAATGTACTACGCTTGCAAAAATCCCAATGCTACTCATCACCATGAGACCACCAGCTACACCCTGAAGCATGTAATGGCAGCAGTACAAGAAAGGAAGGAAACTGCCACCCATATATTGTTACTGCAGAGGACACCCCCCCCCAACCTTTTTTTTTTTTTTTTAATTTTTTTTTTTTTTTTAAATCACACCTGGCCCGACTTGTGCTGCACTGGCCTGAATCTCCTCCTCAATATCAGGATCTGAAGATTCATCGTCTTCTTCCTCTTCTTCCTCCTCCTCTAGCTCTTGTTCATTTTCCACCTCGCTGTCCGACTTCACTTTCTCTGAAATATTCTGTGCAGACCGCACATTTAATTAAAATGTTAATAAAGTCTGTTTAACAATTTGTTGTATAAAAATGTGAAATTTCACCTCTTTTTTCTGTTTTTCCTTCTCTATCCGTTTTCTCCGTTCCTCCTCCTCAGTGTCGTCCTGTTTGTGTGCATATTTGCTTATGACCTCCTCTAGGGAGCTAAGCGCCACCTCTCTGTTGGAGCGCAGCTTCTGCGCTAGCAGGGAGTTTGTGAGTGCAGGATCTCCAGCTACAATCACAGAAAAAAGATAAAGCAGTAGAGAATGGGACTGATACATGAAGCAAGCGAATAAACACATCAAGCGTGCACAGAGCATCGGCAGATAAAGAAGGATTACTTGGTTTGTAATGGTCGGTGAGGTGAGAGCCAAAGTTGTAGACCATGTCGAGGTGGCGTCTTTCCTGCAGCTTGTTACCAGTTTCGCGAAACGCCTCCTGAGCAATCTGTGCTTCCTGCTTACGGCTCAGCATCAGCTGGTGGCGCTCATTGGCACGCTTGACCACCTGCAGGATGTCCCTGTAATCCGGAGGGTTCTGATGGGCCTCTGGGCTGTTTATAAATCGTTCGATCTGAAGGTTAAAAGTAAAATGAAAAAAGAAGACGGAGAAAGAGGTACAAACAATGTGCGCTAGAAAGAACAAGGCTTTTAGAATGAAACGCACTACAGGACTGCTGTAACACCCCAGGAACCCCCCCCCTCGCACACACCCACACTATTGCAATAAACTCACTAGTTTAGCAGAAAGTTGTTTTGTCTTAGTTAAGTAAGGATGAGTTAATGTGACCTTCAACAAAAGCTCTGCTTCTCAAAACCATTCATATCTGAAACTCTGACCTCCTTCTCCAAAGTGTTTACTCGAGGCGACGGGGTCAAGTGTCTTTACTGAGTAACCAAAAAAGCACTGTTCTACGTATTCCAATAATTTAGGAACTTTAGTTGAAGTTGTAGCTTCAATAAACTGCAGAATAAAATACCTTTTTGTTGATCTCTGGGTAGCGGGTGCTGCTGTATCGAATCCTTTGCTCGATGACTCTGCCAGTCAGCATGCTACAGCTCTTCAGCTCACACAGTTTATCATAGATCTTCATCATCTAAAACAACAGAGCAGTTGCATGCAACAGTTATAAAGGTTATAGTAACATAAGCTTTAATACATTAGACAATGAGCAGATCAGCATGGAGATCAGATCAGTTCTTCATTTGAAAGTTTAGAAATGATCTGTCTGCAAAGCCCCATGTTTTTCAGTGGATAACAGATGGGATGTTGGTTGTATTGTGACTTGTACTGAGAGCTACTTCAGAAAGCGGCATGTTTAAAATTGTCGAAACAGTTATTGATTTATCGATTTTCTGGTGGCTCCTTACTTTGCGTTTGAGCTTATGCTCCTGGAGGTAACTAGAGTCTTCCTTTTCCATATCATCCAAACTCAACTCTTTCTCCTGTAGCCTTCTGATCTCATCACCATAAACCTTCAGCAAGTTCTCCAGGTACGCTATCTGATAGATACAGTTAAAAAACAAGGGGAAAGAGGAAATGAAGAAAGCGAGGGGAAGAGAGAGAGAACGTGAGAGAGAGTGACTTAGCGTGAGCGAGAGTGCGCATGCGAGTGAGTGAGAGTAAGAGGGAGGGCAAAAAGGAAAGGAGCGTGAAAGATTGAGAAGGGTCAGAGGAGATAGAGAGTGAGGACGAGGGAGTTAGAGAGAGTGAGAGAGTGAAAGCAAGAGGAGATTCAAATCAATAAACAGATTTCTGTACTGAAGCTCATGTGTGAAACTGTGTGTGTGTGTGTGTGTGTGTGTGTGTGTGTGTGTGTGTGTGTGTGTGTGTAAAATACAGCAGTATAATCTGTAATCCTGGGTGATGTCCTACCTGTCTCCTTGAAGCTCGTTTAGTTTTCCTCTCCTCCTCTGCATCCTCTTGCTGTCTTGGGTCATCTTCCTCTTTAACGTCTGCACTTGCCTCTCCTGCCTTACCCAGTCTTTTTGCTTTCTCCTGCTGTTTGGTGCTTGGGGGTTGAACGCCGATCCTCCGTTTGGCAGAGTGCTGTTTAAGCAAGGTGCAAAGCTCGTTGATGTATACGAAGGTCTTGGAGGTCTGTGCCTGGGCTTTGGTCAGGCAGCGACCCACAGCGTTCCGGAACTCCACGGACGACAGAAAATCAGGTGAAGTCTTTGAGTATTTGGTCCTCAGAAATTCCATGACCTCAGGGTGCTCTCGGGTGTGTTGTAGGCAATGATCCACAAACTGTGCAGGAATGTAGAGATTAACTTTTGACTGCAGAATAATTCACACTTTAAATCTACACGCACACACCTCGCCAAAGAGCTTCTCGTTCTCCACTTTCAGGACATGACTTTCCTTTCTGGCAGAACCGAAGGGAGATTCTGAGATGTGTGATGGCTGTGGAACGATGGACATACTGGATGAGTGTGGAGATGAAAAGAAGGATGAGGACGGCTGTTCAGTTACATCATCGTCCAGGATCACAATGCTCTCCATCACCTTCGAAACAGCTGCCATCGATGATCTGAACTAAAAAAGTCAGGAATTAGTATCAGTTAATAAAATCATAAAGCTCCATCATAATGCTCACATTATTACCCTCTGGAGTAGAACACTGAACTGTATTGCCAGGTGTTTAATTACCCTTGAGGAGCAGCTGTTGATGTTCAGTCATTCAGCAGAGTCGGCAGGAATCACAGACACAATCAAAGACCCAGGATTAATTCTGCTGCTGTTTCATACCTGCACACACACAAACATGGAAAAACTTGATGTAACCTTATATATATATATATATATATATACACACACACACACACACAACATTTACATAGACAATAGTATTATTATGTGAACCCTGGGACAACTCCTAGAAATGTAAGACTGTGTACATCTACCAACTCATCATGACTGTCCATTGAAACTCACTCACCACCACTACCAGGCTTTACACGGTTGCTGCGACCGATATCAGACTTCAGGCCTCCAGTATTGAGAAGGGATCGGATAAATCTACCAAAAATTACACCCAGAATCCTTAACCTCAAACACGAGTGTCAATCTAATTTTCTAATTTAATTGGGGGAGTAGTGGCTCAAATGGCTACGGTGGTGATTTGTTGATTGGGACACCAAGAAGACCCTCCATAGCCAAGGAAGACCTGGGCTCATGTCCGCCACTGGTGAACGAGACCCTTAACCCTTCCTGCTCCAGGGACGCTGTACAATAGCTGACCCTGCACTCTGACCCCCAACATACTAAGATGGGACATGAGAAGAAAAACATCTGACTATATGTTATACTCTGTATAATCATGTATGTGACAAAATAAACTGGAATTAATATTTGATCGTTCCCAACAATCACGTGACTGAGTAGGAAAAGGTGTGTACCTGGAACGGTTTATTTAACTCCAGCTACAACATTCCTACTTGTTTGTTGTTGTTTTTTTGTTAACATGTAATTTATGTTACAAACTCAGCAAAAGTCATTAGAATTGTAATTCTTTTAATAACATTAATATATACAACGAGTAATTTAAACAGAAATAGTACCTGCACGCTGTTTAGCGTCAGTAGGTATTATTTGGAAAGCAAAATAAGCCTAAATTAAAACACCCATATAAGTTTAATTCACAACATGTGTGTTTTTTCTTATAAAAAATATTTTATTACCCGTTTTTTTTGAGGGGTACCTTGTTCCTCGGTTAGCCTGTTAGCTGGTCGGGTATGGTTAGCCTTCGTTTAAACGTGTATATTTCTGTGTGGAACTTACAGCAGGTTGTGTTGTGTATTCTAAGTTTACTTGCATTTATAACACACACATTTTCTACAGAAAACCAATCGAACATTCAGACCAACTGCCAAAGAACAATAAACTTACACACGCCACTCCGGAACACAAGCGCGCTTGGGTCTAGGTTGCCAAGTCTTTGTGTGAAAATCCACGTAAATACTTTACTCTAAATGTCCCAGTTACGAACAAAAAAAAATAACATTTAATGCAGTTCTTCAGAAGTTCGACTTTCAGTCGAATTTAAAACCCGTAAAACGGCGGGAGAAAATTACCCTCCCAAAAACTAGCGCGACATATCCGCGGAAGAAACCCCCCCCGATCTTGGCAACAAACCGACTCCGCAACAACGAGCTTTCTGGTTCGCTTCACTCAGCAGTAAAAGCTGATTGGACAAAACGCCTTCTTCCTAGTTGCAGTAGTTGTCCAGTGAACTGGTTCAATGTTACTTGTCGCTCTTTGTTGCTCTCTAGAGTGTTACAGTGGTAACTGCATCACAAAGAGCTAACGGAGGGATTAGTAATACCAGCAGGACCTAGAAAAGACTTCCTGTAATCTAGGAGTTATATGTAATCTATATAAATTATATGTAATCCATATGAGTTATATGTAATCTATTTGTGTTATATGTAATCTATATGCACAGTGGTATCTGTTGGTGTGTGTGCGTGCATGTGTGTGTGTATGTGTGTATAGGGGGGATTAGATTTTGTTTAGGCCATCGTTGATTATAAAAGGGGACAGTCATGGCTCAATGGTTAAGAGGCCAAGTTGACCAGGAAGACCTGGGTTCAAGCCCAGGTTATCACCAAGGAAGACCTAGGCTCAAGTCTGCCACTGTTGGGTCCTTCAGCAAAATAGCTGACTGGCCCGCTCTTACTAAGATGGGATAAGCGAAGTAAATATTTCACTTTATGTTGTATTCTGTATAATCATGTATGTGACAAAAATTGAATCCCTTTCCTTTCCCTAAGTGAAGTCACAATAGAATTTGGGAAGTCATAATAATGAAAAAAATTCTCTTAATAATCTAGCTATAATAAACATTCTCAAAATAAGATTCTTACGGTGGTAACTGCATCAGTGAGCTAACTGGAGAGATTAGTAATACCAGCAGGACCTGGAAAAGACTTCCTGTAACCTGTATGAGTTTTATGTCTCTATGGTCACAAGGTCACAATATAATTTTTGAAATCATAATAATGAGAATGCGGCGCGGTGGCGCAGTGGATAGCACAGGTGCCTCACAACAAGAAGGTCCCAGGTTCGAATCCCGGCCGGGATCTT
>JAOTRA010000009.1:4186012-4203950 GCA_026260255.1 Pseudolaguvia tuberculata | reverse complement strand
TATTCAGTTTTTAAATTAAGGTTTTTATTATTAAGGGAAAACAAAATCCAAAACTACACTGCCCTGTGTGAGAAAGTGTTTGCCCCCTGTTAAAACATAACTGTGGTTTATCACACCTGAGTTCAGTTTCTCTAGCCACACTCAGGCCTGATTACTGCTACACCTGTTTGCAATCAAGAAACCACTTAAATAGGACCTGCCTGAAAAAAGTAAAGTAGACCAAAAGAGCCGCAAAAACTAGTCAGCATGCCAAGAGCCAAAGAAATTTAGAACAAATGAGAAATTGCAATCTAGCAGGCTGGAAAAGGTTATAAAGCCATGTCTAAAGCTTTGGGACTCCAGCGAACCACAGTGAGAGCCATTAACTACCAATGGTGAAAACATGGAACAGTGGAGAACCTTCCCAGGGATGGCTGGCCAACTAAGATTACCCTAAGAGCTCAGCGACAACTCCCTTGGGTGAGACAGTCTTTGGTTCTGCAACAGGACAATTATTCAAAACACACCAGCAAGTCCACCTCTGAATGGTTGAAGAAAAACAAAAATGAAGACTTTGGAGTGGCCTAGTCAAAGTCCTGACCTGAATCGTATTGAGATGCTGTGGCATGACCTTAAAAACGTGGTTCCTGCTTGAAAACCCTCCAATGTGGCCAAATTACAACAATTCTGCAAAATTCCTCCACAGCGCTGGAACAGACTCATTGCAAGTTATTGTAAACGCTTGATTGCAGTAGTTGCTGCTAAGGGTGGCCCAACAAAGTTAAGAGGAGCAAGCACTTTCTAACACAGGACCATGTAGTTTTGGGTTTTGTTTTTCCTTAATTAAAAACTTTCATTTAAAAACTGTTTACTCATGTTATCTTTGACTAATATTTACATTTGTTTGATGATCTGAAACATTAAAGTGTGACAAACATGCAAAAAGATTGGAAATCAGGAAGGTCAACACTTTTTCACACCACTGTATATACTGAAAAGATGGTATGATGGGTATTTAGCTATGGTAGGTATCTAATGATGTTCGTTCCCATTTAATCGAACGGTTTCAAATTGCATTCCGGTTAATGAGAACAGAATCGCTTCACAGCAAGACGGTCCCGGGTTCGATTCCCAGCCAGGGGATTTTTGGCATATTCGCCTTGCGTTTGCATGTTTCTTCCGGGTACTAAGGTTTCTTCACACAATCCAAAAACGTACATTAGGTTGATTGGTGATTTCTATATTGTCCATAGGAGTTAATGTGTGTGAATGGTTGTTCGTTTGTGTTGCCCTGAGATGGACTGGTGACCTGTCCAGGGTTTACCCCTGCCTCTCGCCCTATGTGCGCTGGGATAGGGTCTCGCAGACCCCCGTGACTCCGAATTAGGGAACAAGCTGGTAAGAAGATGAATGAGTGAATGAAAACCATAGAATTTATCGTACAACGATACCTATGGTAATTTGAAGACGCTCCCTAAATGTAACCCACTCCACTTTTTTTTTTTTTTTTTTTTTTTTACAGAAGTCCACACAGGGTCAGGATCAGTGTGTAAGGTTGGCCGGTTTGTGGTGTAGTTTACAGATGTTTTACGTTGGCGTGGAGTTTAGTGGAATCAGCGATGAGTCCGGGGTTTGATTTAAAGCCCGGGACTCACCTGGCGGATCCTCTGTAATGTAAATATGCTTTCACTTCCTGTTCGGAAAGGAAGAAGGGAAAGAGACAGAAAGCGATGTTAGCTGAGTGAAGAGCTAAATGAAGGAAGGACGGAAGGAAGGAAGGAAGGAAGGAAAGAAAAAAAAATAGAGAAAGAAGTAAGGAACGATGCAGGTTATAGAGTTCTAAATGAGAGATTTGGAGCAGGAGAAAACATCACTGTTTTCCTGTAGAAAATGAGCGCAGTTTTATAGCCTTTTTTTTTTTTTTTTACAGTAGATTTCTCGATTAGCTCCTTGAACTGATTTTCTTCGATGTCATCTTACACGTAAGCTCTACGCACACGGCCTTAATATTTATTTTTTCTTTTTTGTAAAAAAAAAAAAAGTTGCCTTTATGTAACAATTTGATTTGCACCGAGTTTATTAATTCGGTTGAGTATATTCTGGTTTCGCACGCCAGTTAGCTTAGCCAGTTAGCATTTCTATTGCTTTCAGGTCATTAAAAATAAAATAAAAAATATAGGAACGTTTTCCTAGGGTTATTAATGGAGTTTGTCAACTTTTATTTGTGAACTCGACGGAAATGTGTTTGTTAAACAGGTTAAAGTGACGCAGCGGCGTCGGGCCTCAGTCCTCGGTTTAAAGTCGAAGCACGACCCGTGATTCAAGCTCCTGTGTGCGGGTACGTGAGCTCGAGAGCTCCTTACTAACACGGGGACCTGGGCCATGGGCGACAATAGGGGTAAGTTCAGTGCAATGAAACTGTTCAGCCGTAAACCAAAAACAAAACACTGCATACATTTTACTGTGCTATTCGCGTTTGTAAATAATAAACATTTGATTTGAGCTTCCTTTAGTTTAGAAGCATTGACCCAGATTGATTTAAGCAGTGTTTATTATGGATCTGGTCTGGTTTCCTGTCACTTTTGGGTGTGTGAGTTCGAGTTTCCAGACGGTCTGATGTTGTGTCTGGGACTATCCTTGATAAACCAGAAGCAGAACAAAACCCTACATTGATCTGACTCCTTATTAACAAACTCCAGGATAGTGTGTAACACACACACACATACTATAGGAAAGTTGGAATGTTACGCAATATGGTGTTCAGTAAAAATGTGTCAGCGAAATCAACATTTAAACAGTTTAACCAGTGTGTGTGTGTGTGTGTGTGTGTGTGTGTGTGTGTGTGTGTGTGTGCGCGCCCTATTTCCATGCTGTGTGTTTGACACTGTTGCCTGTATTACCGTATTGTTATTGGAGTATGTTTGACACACTCAGATCAGGCAGTGTGAAGTTTTCTAGGAGTCCAGATGTTTTGCGACAATTTTGAAAACACAATATATTGTTGGGCTGCATGTAATTTTGGGTGAATTTTAGATGTTTTTGCTTTTTTCTCTTAATAAATATTTAATAAACATTCATATTTATTCAAAATTTGACTGGGGTGACAATTGAGCAAGTAGTCATGTTAACTTTTTTTTCCTCTCAGATTCTCGCAGTCCAGACAGCTCCTCTGTGTCGTCACCACCATCAGGAAAACAATCTCCCGCGTTGGTTCCATCGGCGGCTGCAATGACCTCGCTGCCACCTGTGACCTCGGCAGTCAGCAGTCCTATCAGTAGTATGGGTTCTCCTTTTTCTGTCATCAGCTCCTCTCTGGGTTCCCCGTGTCTGCCTGGGACGCCATCAGTGGGTTACGGACCTATCAGCAGTCCTCAGGTAAGTAGAATGCATCCATTAGTGACATAATTGGTTTTGCGGCTTAACACTAAAACAGATCATCCAGAAGCCAAGTTTATAACATATACTAGTGTTTATTTTTATGACTAAACTTTAAATTTGCAATACTGGTGTATGGATGGGAACCTTCTATAGTATATATTCTATAATGTTTGTCCCATGTTGAGCAGTCATGCAAAACAGCCCAATATTCTTCCTCTAATTGTGTAATGCATGCTGCCATCATCAGTTTGTTAGTAGAAGCGTGTGGTGTGTGTGACACAGTGCCGTAAAATACAGAGCTCTAAATGCAGCATTTTCTTAGGATAATATTACTCTCCTAATAAGAGTCATAATAATAAGCTCCATCCTCCAGTCCTACAGTGGATGATTTTAACGTCCATTATCCAAATATATTACTTTGCATGGTAGAAAACTGCAAGCGATGATTGATTAATATAAAAATATGTAAAAAGTGCTGCTTAAATACTACAAGGAGAAAGTGGCAATCCTTCCAATCCAAGTTTTAGCTGGGATGGGTTTGAGTCTCGGGTTGAATAATAATATATTTTATAGACAGTCAAATATTTTATTAAAAGCAATTGTTTTGCATGTTGCTGGTACATTTTGTTTTCTGTGTGCATTGTCCTGTGGAATCTCTCCTCACCTCTAGCTCTGCCTGTATTATTCTTCTAGCACATTGCCTTCTCTTCATGTTAAAGTAATGTTAGTCAAAGCGAGGCTCAAATTACATTTGCAATGCAGTACAAGGAGTCTGAATGTGTTTTAAAGGTGCAGCAGGGAACATCTGTAAATGCTATATAAATAATAAAAATAGTTTTTAACTGCTTTACCTAATTAGGCAAAATATTCTTTACACTCCATTAATATATGGTGATAGTTATAAAAGTTGTATACAGTGAAACTGGTATATTCATTCATTCATTCATCTTACCTGCTTATTCCCTATTTGTGGTCACGTGGGTCTGCTGGAGCCTATCCCAGAGTACAGAGGCAGTCGTACAGCCTGGACTGTTCGCCAGTCCATTGCGGGCAATTTTGACTCACCAATCCACCTATTGTACATGTTTTTGGACTGTGGTATAAAACCAGAGTACCCGAAAGAAACATGGGAAAGAACAGAAAGATCCTCGGCCCGGAAATCGAACTTGGGACCTTTGTTGTGATGCAACCAGGCTGACCACTACGCCACTGTGCCGCCTGAAACTAGTGGTGCGTTGGTGTAGTGGTTTGCACGGTTGTCTCACAACAAGATGTACTGGGTTCAATTCCTATGCAATTCCTATCTTTCTGTGTAAACTTTGGATCTTCTCCTTGCGCTTGCATGGGTTTTATCTGGATACTCCGATTTCCTCCCACAGTCCAAAAACATGTATATTAGGTTGATTTGGTTATTCTAAAATTGCTCATAGGTGTGAATGTGTAGACAAAATATTCTACACACGATTGTTGTTTGTCTGTGTGGCCCTTCTATGGACTGGCGACCTGTCCAGAGTGTGCCTCTGCCTCCCGCCCAACGTGTGCTGCGATAGGCTCCAGCAGAGCCATATGTTCCTGAATTAGGGAATACGTGGGTTAGATGATTGAATGTCTGGTTATACCCTGCAACACTAAAGTGCATCCTACAGAATCTAGGGTTTTTTCAGAATTTAAGTCGAATGATATAATTTAATTGATGTTTGGCATCAACTCTCAATCTCCCAGTTTGGGAAACTCTGAGTTAGGGAAATAATCTGAAGGGCAGACATGAAGGTCTGCAGGGCACTGATTTTCATATCTAATATATGCATCGGTTTTCTTACAAAAGTTGAGGAATCAGTTTTGTGTGTGCACGCACACACACAGCTGACCTTGAGCTCTAGGACGATATGGCATATATTTTGGCATGTTGCATTAGAATACAGTATAGTGTTAATATAAATTGTCTTTCCCTCTGTCCTCCAGATCAACTCTACGGTGTCCATGTCTGGTCTTCACTCAGTCAGCAGTTCAGATGACGTGAAGCCGCCATTTGGCCTGAAACCTCTTTTAGGCCACTCCCCTGGACCCACCCTCTCTCAGAAACGGCTCTGTGCCATCTGTGGTGATCGTTCCTCTGGTATGCTGGATGTGCAGTATTCTCCATTTTTGAACATTATTCTTAGAGAGGAATGTTACTCATGAACAGAGCAGCTCATAGAAGAGTGCAGATTCTAAGAATATAGATTGTGTTTCTATGCCGTTTGTAGGGATGTGTAACAGCAAAGGGTGTCACAATACAACATTGATCATGATGGAAGGGTTGCAATACAATAATTACCATATATTGGAATATAATATTTTGAAATATCCCCCCTAAAAAGGAAAACAAAAATACAACAAAGTTGGAGGCACCTATATTCCCTTATTTCCGCTGTGTTTGCCGTATGTGTCTGAGACCGCTACAGGAGCAGATGAGGAAGTTGTTTGACACACACTGAGTATTTAAATTAATTATTAACGTAACCGTAAATATATTATGATACTAAAGAACATGTCACTTGTGTCCAAAAAAAATGTGATATATTCCTTTCATTTTCTCAATAGTCGATAGTGTGCCTTATATTAATTCTGTTTGTTCTTACTCACCTCGAACCGATTTTATCTGGTACAAGGTGCTCAAAAATCTGACTTATAAAAATTAAAAAGTTTAGTACAACTTTTGTGACCGCAGGTGAAAATACGGCTCATAGGGCTAAACGCAGCAGCTGCTAGATCATGCTTTGTGGACACCCTGCTCCTCTCTCGCTCTTGCTTGCGCTCTCTCTCTCTCTCTCTCTCTCTCTCTCTCTCTCTCTCTCTTTTTTTCTCTTTCACCTCCAAGATTGGTCTTGGTTTTGTCCTGGTTCAGTCCCTCATCTGAGACGCACACTATGCCCTTTACATTACTGCTGAATGCACCTTATAACCCGGTGCGTCTTATTTAGGAAAATATATGAAAATATACCAGTCTCGCTTCTCTGCATCCAGTTTGACATGAAGCCCTGTCTCTGCCATTGTGGGGATTGTTTGATTCATTGATTACCCAATCATTATTATAAATATTAATTATCCAACAGTATTATTTTGTTAGTAATTGAAATAGAAGTTGTTTTTAGTTCATTAGTGAAGCTCATCCTTGTGCCAATCTGCATTCATCATGTTACCTCCTGTATCTGAATTAGCAAATTTCTTCCTGGTTGCTATGGCAACATGCAGACATACCAGACTCTTGCAGATTTGCCTCCATGTCAGAGCTGTCAGACAGACGAACAATGATCTGCAGGTGTCTTCATGTAAAATTAAAATTCCAGCATTCCCACTGTAGAGCTGCTAAAGTCCATGATTTGCATAGACTTTAGCTTGTTTTGGAAGCATAGATTATTTTTTGAATGAAAAAGGTAACGCTCGAGCTTTTCAGTCTAATCAGAAGCAGGTCAGTTTAGTTTTCATTATAGACATCAGTGGCGGCTCATCAGAAGTTGAACGCGGCTCAACCTCACAGATTATTGCTCAACAATCATCCATAAACCCAAAAAGTTATTCACCATTCTAGATTCTGTTTGAATAACAAACATTCTTCTGAATGAACTGAGCTACATCTACAGGATTCTGGTGTTTTTGAATAGTACAATATGAAGTTATTTAACAATAAATTAAAATGTTAAGCTTAATATGATTAAAGTTAATTTACCATCAGGTGCTGGTTTTTCCCATGATTTTCCTTAGGGAAGCACTACGGCGTGTACAGTTGCGAGGGATGTAAAGGCTTTTTTAAACGTACAGTCAGAAAAGACTTGAGCTACACCTGCAGAGACAACAAGGACTGTATGGTGGATAAACGCCAAAGGAACCGCTGCCAGTACTGCCGCTACCAGAAATGTCTAGCCATGGGCATGAAGAGAGAAGGTTATAAGCTTTCACATACACATGATTATAATATTTACTAAGGTCTGCCAGGAAATTTTCCGGGTTGTTAGAAAAACCTGATATTGAGTGTAATGAACTGTCTATCAGATCCCGTGTTGAATTTTGGGTTAAAAAAACCCGTTGTGTGTTGCAGCTGTTCAGGAGGAGCGTCAGAGAAACAAAGAGCGGGATGGAGAAGTAGAGTCCACCAGTGTGGTGAATGAGGAAATGCCAGTGGAGAAAATCCTGGAAGCAGAAATGGCTGTGGAGCAGAAGATCGAGCTGCATTCTGACGAAAGTTCAGGCACTAGCTCTGTGAGTTGACACCACTAACTTCACTGGTCTTTGACGTGTCCTACGTTTCTAGCACCTGAGACACTCTTCGACCCTCTTTTTTTTATGCCCTTTTATCTCCAGGAAAACGATCCGGTCACCAACATCTGCCAGGCTGCTGATAAGCAGCTCTTTACACTGGTGGAATGGGCCAAAAGAATCCCACATTTCTCTGAACTGGCTCTGGACGATCAGGTCATCCTTCTACGTGCTGGTGAGTGTTTACTAGAAGTTTACTAATAAGAAAGTTTACTAAAAATGTTTTTACAACATCTGAATCGACAGTACAGGGCCTTACTAGTGGTGGTGAGAATTAAACCTAAAATATTCTGGTCAACAGTCCAATACCTTAACAACCAATCTGTGACATGCTTTGCAGTAGTAAGTGGATGTATTAAAGCGTTTTTTTCTATACTTAGGTTGGAACGAGTTGCTGATTGCCTCGTTCTCTCATCGCTCCATCAGTGTGAAGGACGGCATTTTGCTGGCCACCGGACTGCACGTGCACAGAAACAGCGCACACAGTGCAGGAGTGGGAGCCATCTTTGATAGGTAATCGTCGCTGCATCGCACTTTTTTTTTTTTTTTTTTGTCATTGAGTTGGTGTTAGCTTTTGCTTGTTCCTTTTATTATTATTTTATGAAGCTTTTAAGCAGACATCCTGAGTATGACCATCAGCTTTCCTAATGATCAGCTGAGATTAAGTTAGTGCTCAGCTAACATTCAGACCTAATGAAAAAGATCTCCAGATTCCAGATTCAGGAGAGGAACATTGAGGAAATATTGGGCAGTCATGTGACTGCCAGGAGAGGGCAGTAAAACCTGCTTTAACCTCCTCACTCATTCCCGACTCAAACCTTTCTACCAGTCTGCCCTCAATCCCTTATTCTAGGACCCTCATGCGTTCTACTCCCGATCTTGATATCTAGTGTGTTTTAATCTGCTTGAGGAGTTGTTGATATGTGATGATGTTTTTTGCTGGTCAACAGAAAATAAACTGGAAATAATCCTGGAATAATCCTGTTTACTTCTGGATGCAGCTTCTGCTTCATCAAAACTACGGCTTGGCAATATGACGTTATATTATTACATGGCTTGAGCCTTAAGCAAGACCAGGACTTGCAAAATATCTAGCCTGGAGTATTATTGTTTTCTTCCAGTCAGGCTATCAAAATGTATATCTGCCCTGTCTTATCGAGAAGGAAAATATATTTCCCAGTAATATCTCTGGCTAATTATTAGAAATGTATTTAATGGTCCAATATCAGTATTTGGTTTATTAAAATTGTATACGAAATGCGCATTCACATTTACCTTTTGTGCAAGCGGCAGCACAAATGTATAGGAATTGTTGTAAAACAGATTCAAAGCGTTACGGATAAATATGTAACAAATAATGTAAATGTATAAGTTTTGCATGCAAGATTGAGGGAAATGCTAGGATTAAAAAAATTATAATTTATACTTGTGAAAAGACATTCTTAAGGAAAGTTTATAACAAGAGTTGTCCTCACAATTGTTAAAAGGTGACCTACAGTAGAATGTATTGTTATAGTCAAATTAACCCAAGCTCATATTTTATTTACAATATTTACCAAGGTCCCCAAAAATAAGTACTTTGTTTTCTTTATTGTATTTTGTTGGCCTACTTATTTAAAAGGAGTAGCTTAGTGGTTAAGGTGTTGGACTGATACCAGATAGACTGGGGTTCAAGTCCCACTTCCACCAAGTGACTGCTGTAGGCACCTGAGCAAGGCCCTTAACCCTCAATTGCACGGTTGTATGTCGCTCTGGATAAGGTTGTCTGCCAAATGCTGTAATTATATTTTCTGTACATGTAGATGAACCACAACAATAACTGATTGAATACGCCTTCAACAACACGCACTAAGAAATTTTATCATATATCATCACCTCTTAAATAGACTGTAGCTCATACAGCTAAGCATGACCGTCCCTTAATCCGTTAGTCCTACACCTGCTCCATGGCAAGAACTATTCCTCTCTAAGGATTCTGGTTCCCATCGTTGTTTTCTTACTGATGATTGAAGCTACATATGTTACATTAGTGTCCTAAATGTTTATCGGTACAGGTAACAGGTACATCATCCGGTTCCTGCAGATGTTTTTTGCTCTGCCATTTGTCAAAGATGTCTTGGACACAGTTTTGGTTACTGAGTGTATCAGGTTCATTGAACGACTTTTAAATGACTTTGGGTTATGGTCTGTTTTTATGCAGCAGGGCAGATAGCTGTTGCTTGTGGCCATAAAGGAGTACGGTGTAAGTGGCCTAATTTGTCCAAACAAAACTGCCGCCTAAACTGCAAGTCATAGCGAAATCAAGATTCATCATAGCATACTGAGCGAAATCTTATAACGGTTTAGGTGCATTTCTTGTTTATATTGATGATCTTTATATTACTGAGCAATTGGAGGTTAAGGGTCTTGCCCAGGGGCTCAGCAGTGGCATTTGGTGATTCCAGAATCCCACTTTCCCCATTTGAGTTTAGGAATCGAGAGCTGACTGGTCAACTCCACGGCTTTAGGGTTAAAGCTGCTGTTTTTAACCTTTTAGTGTCTGAATCCACACGTAGTATAAATGGTACGGTTTTCAGAGCCTCATGCACACTTTGCAGACTGTAGTACATTGTAGAAGCAAATCGTTGGCATACCAGTGCCTTTCAGACCGACTAAGGGGTTTCTTGTTCTGAAACCTGGAGAACAAGTGAGGAATTTAGAGAGAGCAGGGCATGACATGTAAGTGAGACGCACCGCTCTGACTGACCTCTAGCTCAGTGAGTTACTCTCACATGGTCTCTAGGGTGAGTCCCAGAGAAGTATTCTCCTCTTCTGACTCACACAGTAATACTCAGGATATTCAGAGCATTATTACTATTCTGGCTTACTGCTGAATGTTGTTTAAATGCTATCAAAGTATGCACACGTCACACTCGCTATACATGGAAAGCATTGTTCATTGGAGTTAAATTACACATGTTTACAGTTATCATTAATCAATTATCAAATTAATTGTTAGATGTAGCATGTCCCGAGTTCCATTCATAGTATCTAAAAAACTTACTTATTTAACGGACGGGTCAAACTTAGTTAAAAGTAGTATATACTATAAGTATTATTTGGTTTCACAGGAAAGATACTGTAACGAACCCGTGTCAACTTCTACTCCTACTTCTCTTTTTTTTTCATTATCACATGATCTCCCTTCTCAGACTTTAAGGTACTATACACAGACGATTAAGAGGATGGGGGGTTTCTTAGGACTTAGAAGTCTGAGCAAGATGAAATTTGATTTACTGTATCTTTGTACAAGTACCAAAACACCTCACAAACATGGCCATTTTCGGCCAATCAGAGCTTAGAAGGCTAAGCAACTATTTTGAGCAACTAGTCCTGAGTTGAATTGCTTGGATCCTAACTTATAATTGCATATTATTACATATGTGGAAGTCCATTTCCTCAGTCTATAGGATGGTACACACTTCTTTGTCAATAATGGGTTAATATCTACAGACACGCACATTTCCATTGCCACAGCACTGCTCCAGTTTCTCTGTTTTATAACTGTTGTTTTAGTGCTCACTACTGAAAACAGATCATGGAATAACCAGTTGCAGGCTGCTGTTTGAGATTCACCTGCTTCATCCAGTTCGTGGCTTTGGTTTCTCTTTGCTTCTTGTCCATTATAAAAGTTGATTTATTTCACCTGCATGGCTGATGCTTTACGCTGAACAGGACAGGATCATCTGCTGCATGCTACAATTGCTTTTCTTCATCTCATTGCTCAATGTCTTTTGTGCGGGTGTAAAGACTCGACACTGATCCCGGCTGAGATTTTTCATAGTTTTACATGTTTATGCTTTGGTTTTTTTAATTTTTCCACCTGCAGTGTGCGTGCGTGCGTGCGTGCGTGTGTGTGCGTGTTGCGATGCTTCAACCAAACACTTCTCAACAAGAGCCTGCAGCTTGTTACTCCTTGAATGGGCCCCACTGTCTCTGCTGGTGCACCCGGTCATAACTTTTACAATGCGCAAAGATGTGAACAGTATAATAATCTGTGTATTGACGTTGTAATAACACATTGTGATTGAATACACAGGGAGAGTGCACACAATGCAGAGGTTGGGGCCATATTTGACAGGTAATAAAGCCGCACCACACCACACACTCAAACACACATACATATTCCAAGCCAGCAAATTTTTTTTTCTAATGTTCTCTAGGTGAGTAAAGAGAAATGTGTGTGTGATTCCCGTATTAGAATGTTTTTCCTCTTTAACGTAATTGTGCTTCTTCTCCTTGTTTGTCCGACAATTTATTGACCTGTGTTTTGTTCTGATGCTGCTACAGGGTGTTGACTGAACTCGTGAGTAAGATGAGAGACATGCAGATGGATAAGACTGAGCTGGGATGTCTACGGGCCATCATTCTTTTTAACCCAGGTATTTTTTAAGAAAATATGGCGTACTGCTACAAGCAAATCTGCACATGCATAACCCCCCCCCCCCCTTCCCCCCATTGTATCTGACAGATGCAAAAGGGCTTTCAAACCCGAGTGAAGTGGAGTTACTGCGAGAGAAGGTCTATGCTGCACTAGAGGCCTACTGTAAACAGAGATATCCTGACCAGCAGGGCAGGTACACTCAGCATGCACACAATCCTCAACTTGTTTGTTTGAATTCAAGAATTCCACCAGGTTCAGATCTCAAAAGTTCAGATTAGAGATGAGAAATCTGAGTCCATACGTAGATACACTATTGAGCCTAGTCACTTGATTCAGTAAGGCTTCTAATTATTTACGCCCTGGTTCGTCCACTAGAGGTCACTCGATGCATCCTTGGAATCCACCCAATCCCTGGACTCATGAATGTCACATATTGAGTCTCTCTTGTGTCCCTATGTACATGTCCATTGGACCCACTTAATGCCACTGTTCCACTGAATCTGTTTCGTTTCTGTATCGATGATATGTTACTGACCATCCACGCTGGTTAAAATTTAGTTGCCTCTGTGTTCATGTTACACAATAGTTTGGTGTTGGGACATTGACTATCTGAATGACTTTACAAAATGGAAGGTTTTTTAACAATGCAGGCTGACATGTGCTCTCTGAGTTTTATTATTGAAATTGTAACTTGCAGGATGTTTGTGATCTAAATATCTGTGTTTATTAGCAGTGAAGGAGCATAATGGGGGTTAAAAGAAGAACAGAACCGAAGCCATGTGGTCCCCAAACTAACCACTGCTTGGTCATGGGCTGGATATTTTTCAGTCAGAGCTCATTTTACATTGCATGCCAAAAATGTCAGGTCATGTCTTTGATCATTTACACGGCATGATGTTGCATGTGTGAATGAGCATCATTTTCCGTAAAAATTGTCCAACTTGGCATTAGTATTGTTCTTAGTTACTAGGTAACAACTATGAAAAATGCAACTGTTTATTTTAACGATATTAACTGAGTAAGTGAAGAGATGGATGTGTAAATCCAAAGTCATATATAAAGGATGATTTAACCGGATGAATCTGGATTTGCTCAGCTCTGATTTTTATAAGACACACACTTGTGAGTGTCTTTAATGGTATAATAATTCATAGCCTCAACCTCAGTAGATTTCTGTGATCTACAAGACTTGTAAGAGAATGAATCTATTAACTGATGTGGACAGTAAAGCGGTTCTAGCTGTACAATCATAGTAAAAACTTTAGAGCCTCCTTTTGTTCCTTTGCTGCAGGTTTGCCAAGCTCCTCCTCCGACTGCCAGCGCTGCGCTCCATTGGTTTAAAATGCCTGGAACACCTGTTCTTCTTTAAGCTGATTGGCGACACTCCAATCGACACCTTCCTCATGGAGATGCTGGAGGCTCCTCATCAGCTAACTTAGCTTGGACCAGTGAGAACCTGCACCAGGATGTACCGCTAGCCTAGACATCAGGGCTTCACTGTGTCTGTTCACTCTCCTGCTCACACTTTCCTTTAGTCACTTCTTTGCTTCTCTTTTCCTTCCTTCCTTCCTTATTCTTGCGCGAAAAAAAGAAGTTCCTCTCCATCAGGAAATATTGTGATGACGAGGCATGTTATCAGTTTGACTCTTCCTCTCGCAGAACTTCACTTTTCCCCTCTATTAAAAAGATACAGCTGTGACCAGGACGTCGAACATGGTGGAATTCCTATATTTGATTTTCTAATGTTCATACAGATGAACTAAAATTTCCTACAATCTCAGACTCATAAGTACATGGAAAATCTGCCATTCTCAAAGCATCCACCTAGAGTTACTGATGGATATGGAATTGATCAGCAAAAACGAACTACTCTAATATACACCGCTTGATTGTCTTCTGTTTAACAATTGAACACACTGAACTGTGTTACCCAATCAGTCTGCTTTAACCCAGGCAAAAAAATCCACAGATATCAACTTGGCTTTTTCTTTCCGGGGACACCACAGGAGGTGTTGTTGTTGTTATTATTATTATTATTTTTAGAACCGCTCTGATCACAGCGTCTTCCCTCTGAAAAGTCACGTATTGGAGAAATGCTTCCAGATGTAAACGAGTCAGCAGTACTAATGCACGTGATCATAATCATTGCAGCACTGTGGTTATCATTTAGTCTCATGTCAAACCAGTGGCCCTGGTGGACTTTGTTGCGCCTCTTAGTTGTACATGTCAGTGGGCAGGTTTGAGTGTCACCTGGTGTCTGAAGTGCTAATCAACCTCTCAACCAGCACATCTGGATTGAGGGGACAAGTCGGGGAAAACCTATCAGCATGAGACTATGCCGATTTAATGGTGGCTGTTATGCTGCCGCCCCCCCATTTTTTTTTTTTAACTCCCCAGCCTTTGAGTGTTCTTTATCTACTGCCGTGGTTCACACTTTGTTTAAAGTTGTTGTTTGTTGTTTTTTTTTTTTTTTTTTTTTTTAAATCTGAACTTGATCTAAGATCGACTTGATCCCTGATTGTTGAAAGTGAATCTCTTTATACTGTGCTGTACAATTATGAAAATTCAATCATTTATTATTCTTTAAGAAAATCATGTGCCAAATGTCTGTCACTCGCACTATAATTCTGATTTTAAGATAATAATAATAATACGAAAAAAAGATGAGAAAATAATCCGTCTGTTAGTCCTTTTTCAGGTTTGTCAGGTTCTATAGTTTATCCAGAAATGTGTCAGCCTTTTTCCCCCTTTGATTAGTTCCTTGTCACTTGATTAAGTTTTTCCAAACATATTTAAAGGAGGAAATTGTGTGTGTGTGTGTGTGTGTGTGTGTGTGTGTGTGTGTGTAACTGTTAAAACCAGCAACCTGACAAATCTATGCAGATGTTTGTAGAATGACAAATCTCTGAACTTAATTTCTTAGGCTGTGTGTTAGTGCCTGCGCGCACGTGTGCATACAGAGAACGGTAGCTCTGGACCATTGCTCTGAGTTGCTTTGTAAAATTGTGGTACCAAGCCAAACTACTACATCACCCACACACCCTATTGCTATCTGCTACTGGACAGATACATGTATATTGACAGGAGCAAGAGGATAAGCCCTTCCCGTAGAAAACACGGCCTGTTGTGCTCCAACAGTTAAAAAACTTGAAGAGATCCTGACGCTGTGACATCATCAGGATGAGACACTGCTTTTTTTGTTCTGTTTCTGCTGCACCAGCTTATCTCTCCATCACATCCTGTAGGAGATTTTTTACTCTTGATCCCTAAACTGCTGTTATACAGAATAGCAGCGGTGGAATACCAGGTCTCGGGTGTTACCCAGCATGCTCAGTGTGCTGAATGTGTGTTTTAATCAGCCCAGGACAACCTTTATAAAGGAAATGATAAAAAAAAAAAAAAAAAGATTTTATTGAAAAAATCGTCTGGTTTTGAATAATGTTTAGTGAAATGTTTGTTCGACTGAAACCAGTTTTGCTTCTGTTCTTACAGTAACGAAACACACATTAAAACAGAAGACAAAACAAACAACGGGTGACTTTTGTCTTTTTTGTGTAATAAACTGGGGGAAAAATCTTATCAAGTGTTTCAGTATTTATTTTCATGTATTTATTTTGTGTGTCCTGATTAAAGACATAATTAATGCAGAAGCCCTGCTTCAATCATCTGCAGGGGTTAATAAAAAAAAAAAAGGGCTTACGTTTATTGAAGTGAATTATGTCAATCAATTAGATGGCAGCCAATCAGACGGTATCAGCAGCAGTCTTATGTTAATTGTTGATAATTATATATTAATATAATCCTGAGCATGCATCCAGTTCTTTGGATGTTGACCTGCTGACCACACCCATTTAATATGGCAACACTAGGAGAAATCCTTCTGCTCTTAATTTATTTTGGAATTTTTCTTTATGCCCTATGAACATGTTCCATGTTTTAGAGCTGTAATTCGGAAACTCCTGAGCTTCGGTGTTCAGGTGATCCAGGATACGTGCTCTGTTCAGTCCAGCAGGACCCCCGGGTTCTTTCTGAGCACCGCGACTGTATTGTGCTGCTCTGACCGCTAGAGGGAGTTTCTAATGCTTCGAATACCGAACACTGTACAGCGTGGTCTAGGATAGGGAACACAGGTTCACTTCACACAACCAATAAATAAATATCAGAATCGAACATTTTCTTATATGATTCATATTGTTATATTATTATATCTAATTTTTTATAATATTGTTCAAAATAGTTTAACCTTGTTTAATAACCTTGTTTAAGTAGTTTGCATATTTTAATTGATTATTGTCATATATCCAGATTCTCAGTGATGTTATGATAAGTAAATTATCTGGATTGTGTTTGTATGACTCTCATTGTTGTTTTATTTAAACCCTGTGTGTTGATATTAAACAGAACTTTTTTTTTCTTGAACTCGGAAGAGCAGCACTGATTTCTGACACTGGAGCTGCTCTGTGATTGAATGTGGCCTCCAGAAGGTCTGATGGGTGGTTCAGAAGCTGAAGCTGATCTTCTGGGAATTTGACAGAACAGTGTGAAGAAACCTCAGCAACTCGTGGAGACCATGAGAGAGGTGAGAGGAAGCTCGACGATGCTTCTGAACAACAGGAAGTCAATTAGGACAGGACAGATAATGAAAGGAGGGTGAAAATATCTCCTGGTCTTCAAGCAAACCTAAGCTGTCCATCTAAAACCACTTAATACAAACTATAATAATATTGTGTATTCAAATAGGATAATAAGATTTACTATTATCATGATTATTATTAGAAGTAATATTAGTTATGTGATATGTTAGCAATCTTTTATTGTAACTTATTTTCATTTTCTTATTATTACCTTTTGCTATCTGCTTGTTTTTTTCTTTTCTTTTTTTCCCCTCAACATCATAACCTCAAACTCATTGCCAAGATGGCAGGAAGCTACAGATAATGATGATGGAGCACCTTCCTCAATTGGAAGATGTCGAATGACCATGTGTATAACATGCAGCAGCTCTGTGATATCATTATGGAAGAGGATCCCAGCAACATGTCCTGAATTCGGGCATAATTTTGACACTGTATTATGGGGTATACTTACTTTTGTTGCCAGATGTTTTGACAATAATGCATGCAAGCTGCATTTAAATATTTTTCTAAAATTACAGGGCAGGGGTGTATGTACATACTTTTGTGAGATTCTATCTATCTATCTATCTATCTATCTGTCTGTCTGTCTGTCTTCCTGTTTGTCTGCTGCTATTTTTTTTTAACAGTTTTTGTGCTACTGAATGATGTCAATAACAATCTAATGTAAATCTACATGACAATAATTAAATGAGAAAACAGAATAAATATGTCCATATGAGGAGACATCTGTTAGGCTTGAGCTCCAGTAGATGAAGCCATATAGAAATCATTCATATTCAACAGCAAATAAACCTGAAGGCTCGTTTGATAGTGTGTAATGCACTGTTTTCCCTGGCAGGGATTTAAAGGAAGGTTAGAAAAGTCATGGTCCTGCCTGTGAGGTGTGTGTGTGTGTGTGTGTGTGTGTGTGTGTGTGTGTGTGTGGCCTTTAACAGGATAAAAGGACATTAAATAGTTATTGATTAGGATACATAATGATATGAGCAGTAAGGAATTATCTTAAGTCACAATCATGTGTTTTATTGGGTTAAACATTACAAAGAGACCACCGTTAACTGCAGCACACACTGACTACACTCAGGGCCGAGACTGACCACACCCGGGCTTCAGTACAGACTGATCAGAACACTCAAAGCCTTGTTTTCCTCATTCCAAACACACACACACACACACACACACACACACACACACACACACACACACACACACACACACACACACACAC
>JAOTRA010000009.1:4152638-4169819 GCA_026260255.1 Pseudolaguvia tuberculata | reverse complement strand
TATATGCCCATGTGACATACAGAAGATATATATATATATATAGCTTTTGACTGGTTATTTACTTTAACCCTTGTTTTTTCAAGGGAGATGATGGAGACGTTGGTCCCAGAGGACTTCCGGGTGATCCAGTGAGTGCCTTCTTTCTGTTGCATGTCTCCCACCTTCATTTTAAAACTGAAAAAAAAAATAACTCACATTGTGTAGTCCTTTATTTTTATGTTAATAACTCCTTACTGATTGTGTGTTTGCTTCTTTTCTAGGGGCCTCGTGGTTTGCTTGGGCCTAAAGGCCCCTCAGGAATTCCTGGACCACAGGTAAACATTTATTCGACAATATAAATACACTTTAACTCTGTTTCCGCTTCAATTTACCAATTTTTCCATTTTTTGAAGGGGGTTCGTGGAAGTGATGGGCCTCATGGTCCAAAAGGAAGCTTGGTTAGTAACAATTTTAGTTTTTAAAACTTTTTATCTTATATTGTTAGTGTCTTGTTGAACCTGCTGGTTTATGTTTAATAGGGGCCTCAAGGAGAGCCAGGTCCTCCAGGTCAACAGGGATCTCCAGGAACACAGGTCAGTAAAGCATAGCTGTTCATTAATTTCGCAAATCTTCTTTTAATTTTTTAATCCTGATTCAGACAGACAGTCACATCACATGACACTATTTATTTACATCAATAACGCAGTTGTATTTTGATTTCTAGGGAACATCTGGTCCTCAAGGTGCTCACGGCCCTCCAGGGGAAAAGGTCAAGTTTTAGCCAGTGTTGTTTTTGTGTCTGATTCTATCTTTAAAAGTCCTGATTTCAAGTATAATTTATCTTGTATTAGTATCTTCTTATGTTTTCTATTTCTAGGGACCTACAGGAAAGCCAGGTCTGCCAGGCATGCCAGGAGCTGACGGCCCACCCGTAAGATGATTTCTGTAAAACTGTAGTTACCTACCTAATTTATCAATAATGCACTGATTTGTTGTCTCGTTCAAGTCCATCACTTTTTGTACACATTTTATTTTTGTACAGGGCCACCCAGGAAAGGAAGGTCCACATGGTACAAAAGGAAATCAGGTAAGTTTGTGTAACAAACTGCAACTACTAAATTACACCATAGTAATTCAGTTCAATCTTTTAGTCTTTATTGACTTCCTGGAAAAGCATGGCTCTATCATCTTTAGATAAAAACTTGTTCTAATAAATAAATAATTCATTCATTCTTCTTCTAACCCGCTTATTCCCTTATTTGGGGTCTAATAAATAATTAGTTATAAATATATTAAAATCTTAGTTACTTGTTCATTCTCAGGGACCTTGGGTTAGCCCACTTCTCCTCATGATGTTTAACTGTTCCAGGATAAATCCGCTTTAAAGTGTATTTTAAGTATGTATGTGGCCAAGTAGGAGAATGCTGAGGATGGCGGTCCCGGGCAGGAGGAAAAGAGGAAGACTAAAGAGAAGGTTTATGAATGTGGTGAAGGAAGATGTGCCGGTAGTTGGGGTGAAAGAGGCAGATGTATCGGACAGGGTAGTGTGGAAAAGAGTGATCCGGTGTGGCGACCCCTAACGGGAGCAGCTGAAAGGAGAAGAAGATGTGGTCAAATTCTCCTCTTCTGTCAGCTATTATGGGCTTAAAAATTCATAGATGTGTTTTACTAGCCTGTATAACAGTGTTCATTTGATCAATCAGAGGGCAGAAAAATGCTCATGTCATCATACGCCATATAATGGGCTCCAGGGGGCAAGTTTAAAAATCTGATGAAACTTTAATATTAATAATCTGCCACAAATAATATAGTTTAAGTTAAGTGGGCAGCAGTACTGATTCTGAAGGCTTTGGCAGATTATATTAAAGTGATAACACATAGAAGTTTGCACATAGAAGCAAAATCAATTCTGATTGGACAAAAGAAATCAAGATAAACATAGTGAAAGACATATTTTAGGTCTTTTTAGTCAGGTTTTTGAATTTTGAATAAATATGTATTCTACTTTTACTGCTGATCCTTTTAATTAGGAAATCAATTAAAACCACCTCATATTCACCTATATTATAACACAATCATTTGATAATTAATAGAAATTTCATGACACGCATTTCTCCTGCTTTTCACAGTAGATTCATTTCCATTTGAACTTCTGCCTCAGCAGAATATTGAACTTGTGAACATGAATAATAACAAATTAATATAAACCATAAAATAAAAACATAATAACAATACATAATAATAATAATAATACATAATAGCAGCAATATTATATTAAATAAAATATACACTAACAATGTAAACAGTCTATAGCCCATAAATATATGGCCATAAACATTGAAAGGACAGTTTAGGGAGGTGTCAAATGCAGATGCTGAGCAGTGTATAAACTGTACAATGTGCTGTGCAATATATTTAGTGTATAATGAGCAATATATTATAGATGATCTGGTTCAGAATTTGTTGCAAATGCAGTATTTAATCCTAGATAAAGAATTTATTTGTTTTTATATCATTTTCATTACTATTACCTCAGGGTCCTAGTGGTCCTCAGGGTGCTATTGGCTATCCTGGTCCTCGTGGAATTAAGGTGGGACTTATTTTATTTGTTTAATATTGGCAGTAAAATAATAATAAAGAAATAAATGAAAACGTCTAACTGTACTTTCTATACTGCATTTTAAAAGATTGACTAATTATATAGCTAACTAAATTAATAAATAAATGTTTCATAGGGCATTCAAGGTATTCGTGGATTGAAGGGTCATAAAGGAGAGAAGGTAGGATTTGTCTGTGGTTTTGCTGTAAATGATATCAGCAACTCCAAATGTTCTTGTTATGGATCAATGAGATCAATGAGCTGCATTTAAAATGAGGAGCCAGATGAAGCTCTTTTCTTTTCTGTTAGGGAGAAGATGGTTTTTCTGGAATCAAAGGAGATTTTGGTTCTAAAGGAGAAAGGGTAATCATAGCCCTCATTTAAACCCCAACAGGCTGTTCCATTTGCTATTTTAAGAATATTGATATTATTTTCCATTTGATGTCCACCTGCATGAATAGGGAGAGCTAGGATTACCTGGCCTCCGAGGAGAGGATGGGCCTGAGGGTCCAAAAGGGCGTGTTGGGCCCCCTGGAGAGACTGGACCACTTGGTCTAGTTGGAGAGAAGGTGAGTGGATAAAGGGTGGTTGTAGTTTTATTGTATTTATATTTGAGTTATTTAAAGTGAAATTGTGTCATTGTAGGGTAAACTTGGAGTGCCTGGTTTGCCCGGCTATCCTGGGAGACAAGGACCTAAGGTGAGATTTACTACTGTCATCTGAGCTATTTCATTTATATGAACTAAAAATGAACACAGAAAAAATTATAAAGCAAGCAAATTAGCAATGTAGGGAATAGTGAAGGCAGAAAATAAATCATCAAGAAGTCATCATCGCCTTAATGAATATTATAATGTGATCTGTGAACAGAAACATTCAAATGCACGGTTGCCAAGGATTGTGATTGTGTAATGCCAGAGCTTGGCTGCTAAAAAGCTAAAAACTCCAGTTTATTCAATACTGACAACAGTGATTACCTATTCACTGACAACACACACTCATGACTCTAAGCAATTGTCTTTATAAAGATGCACACAGTTATTATTTATATATTTTAAAACAATAATAAATTCACTCCTATGTTTCAGGGCTCTCTTGGTTTCCCAGGATTCCCTGGTGCAAATGGGGAGAAAGGTGCAAGGGTGAGGGTTTCAAGTTTATAATCATGTTCATGTTGGAGAATTATTTCTGTTAATTATTTTAATTGCCTGATTTATGTATAGTTTCACCATCAGTCTCTTTTTTTTCAGGGTATAAGTGGGAAATCTGGCCCAAGAGGACTGAGAGGACCAACAGTATGGTTTTATTCTTTTCCTTTGGTTAACACTTTGTAAAAATGTTATTATGGAAAAACACTTGAAATGATAAGTGATTAAATTAATAGCAGAAAGTGGGTCACAATTTCTGGTTTCAGGTATATCTTTATAAAGTTGAAACATCTGGAATAAGATGATCTGTATGTGTTACTTTAGGGACCCAGAGGTCAGAGAGGACCTCGTGGTTCTACAGGAAAGGCGGGTGCTAAGGTAAATATTTTAAGAGATATTGAATATACTGTGTGGGTGGTGCGGTGGCGTAGTAGCTAGCACGGTTGCCTCACAACAAGAAAGTCCCGGGTTTGATTTCCGGGTTGAGGATCTTTCTGTACAGAGTTTGCATGTTCTCCCCGTGCTGGCGTGAGTTTCCCCCGGGTACTCCGGTTTCCTTCTACTGTCCAAAATCATGCCCATTAGGTTGATTGGTGAGTCAAAATATCCCATAGGAGTGAATGTGTGTGTGTGAGTGATGGTTATGTGTGCCCTGTGATGGACTGCTGAACTGTCCAGGGTGAACCCCTGCCTTTCGCTCTATCTGCGCTGGGATAGGCACCAGCAGACCCCTGTGACACCGAATTAGGGAATAAGCAGGTAATAAGATGAATGAATGAATGAATGAATGAACATACTGTTTTCTTACATGTTATTGTGTGGATCAATTACATAATGTTGCATTTTAGGGCTCATCCGGTGGTGATGGTCCTCCTGGACCACAAGGCGAGAGGGTAGGTTTGGTTTCTCTTTTTCTAAATATTCAGCTGAGTTGATATTCATTTCATTATATCTTACGTGATGTTTCAGGGATTACCTGGAATTCAAGGAGTGAATGGATTTCCGGGACCAAAGGGACCTCCTGTATGAGAATTCTTTTCTTTTTACTGATCTGAAACTTTCATTAGATTAAAGGGCTGTGAGATATTGTATTTTTAATTTCTAAATGACGATGGCACTATTGTATCGCTTCATCCAATTCAAGAGATTTTAGCGTGTGTTACCAAATTAATAACAAGTTAAGAATAATACAGTGAGGGATTATTTTTATATGTAATCTTATTGTATTTATATTATATTATGTATATGCAAAACAATAAAACAAAAGTTAGTTTCTTTGTAGAAATTGAGCTATGATGTTTGTAACATGTACCATTTATATAATATAACATTTAATAAATGATTTATATAATATTTTAAATGTTATATAAATGAAATGTAATGAAAGTTAAAGTTTAAAGCCTTTGTTGTGTATATAGTGCTCTTTTTATTATTTTATTTACCATTTCTGTTTTATAAAGGGACCTCCAGGGAAAGACGGCTTGCCTGGACACCCTGGACAGAGAGGAGAAGTTGTAAGTCTTATGGTTAAAACTAATTTAACAAAAAGTAATTGCAATTTTTGCCTATTACATTTCAGGATTTATGCCTAAAATAAATATTTTTAAAAAATCCTCTTTTTTAGGGTTTCTCAGGCAAGTCTGGATCTCCAGGGCCTCCTGGAGTTGTTGGACCACAGGTAAAGCTTAGGTTTATGGATTTAATATTAAACACACACTATGTAATACAACTAGATACAAATGAATGTCTTAAATAACTTGTAAATCATTACCATTAAAATCTAAGTGCTTAAAACAATGCATACAAAATAAGAATATACTGTATAGATAAGATAAGATATACATGATAATACAGACAATCTATAAGATCTATAAAATGATACTACTTCAAAAACAACATTTTAAATAATATATATTATATTATATTTATCTTTGTTGTTCCGTGCTTGTGTTGTAAATAATGATTCTTATTTTTTCTCTTCTTGTGTTAAGCATGTGATTATCAGAAACCTGTATACTTTACATAAAATAAAATACTACGATAGATCGGTTGAACCTGGGGACTATTTGCATTTACTTTGTGCACCAGGAACAGAATATTTTAGCACTGGTAAGGGGTTAAGAATTAGGGCGGAAATGCTTTTTTCAGTGTTTTGCACTTGCACTTCTGTCCTGATATGATTGGAATGTTTGAGGTCTGAAGTGAGGAGGATGTCCACATCCATACGCTAAATATATAATAGAGCTTGAAATGGTGTGGATGTGGGAGGATCCTTACTATTCTCTGGGTTATTTAGATAAATATGTTTTTGTTTAATTTTAATCGATGATAAACACAAATAAACATGTTTATTGCATACTTTACTACTCATAGTATTTTTAGTCTAGCAAGATATACATTATCTAAAGTATTAAAACAACTTGCACATTACATTCAATTCAATTCAGTTCAATTCCCTTTTATTTATATAGCAGCTTTACATAGTGAATGATAATTCAGACTGTTTGTCCCTGATGAGCAAGCCAGGGGCAACGGTGGCTATATCCATCACATTTTATACCAGATGTTGTTTCACTTTTCCACCTCCAGACTTCTGTGCAGCTTCTCTACTAGATTATGTTGTGTGACTTGATGCTGGGATTTGATTATTCAGTCACAATGGTATTGGCAAGACTGAGATTCGTTAGTTAGGTAGACCAGCATAACCGTAAATATCATATTTGATTTACAAACAATAAGTGTAAATATGAAAATGCTTAATGTATTGCTCATTAGGATCACTTAAAGTCTGTGCCGTGCTAAATGTTATACTCGTTCTTTATCAAAAATAAGACTTTTATCCATTTGTAGTATTGCAGTGATTATAAATATAATCTGATATGTCTAGGGTTCATCTGGTGAGACAGGCCCAATGGGAGAGCGGGGCCACTCTGGACCCCCTGGACCACCAGGCGAGCAAGGCCTTCCAGGTCCATCAGGCAAGGAAGGAACCAAAGGAGATCCTGGTCCCCCAGGTGGTCCTGGAAAAGATGGACCTCCAGGATTGAGAGGATTCCCTGGAGAGAGAGGTCTTCCTGGAACGCCAGTAAGAAAAAAAACAACCATTTTTTAAATTGTTCATATAAACAGTGAAGAAGAATAAGGATTAAAGAATCATATCATCATGTTATGTTTAGTAACATCATCATGTCTGTCTGACAATTAATCCCCATTATATTGTGATTGATATCTTTGTACAACATTTATTTTGTTAATAGGGTGGTGGTGGACTGAAAGGAAATGAAGGACCAGCAGGACCACCAGGACCCGCTGTTAGTATTACAATGACAAAAGTTACAAAATACATTGATTATATTTGTGAACATTTCTTAGAAACCTAAACCGAACTGTTGTATAGGGGTCACCAGGTGAAAGAGGTTTGGCAGGTACAGCCGGTCCCATTGGTCCCCCAGGAAGACCTGGACCTCAGGGACCCCCTGGAGCTGCAGGAGAGAAAGGAGTGGCTGTAAGTTCTAATCTATCTCAACATATCAGGAAATGTATCGTGCATCGTGCAAATGTATGTTGACCATATCACATTATTTTTCAGGGAGACAAAGGCCCAGTTGGACCAGCTGGTCGGGATGGCATTCAAGGCCCAGTTGGACTTCCAGGCCCTGCTGGACCTCCAGGTATTACTGGAGAGGATGGAGACAAGGTCAGGGAGATACTCACCTATTCATAATAGGTCATAAGTCTCTGCTTTTATTGAATGATTGTGATTGTATTTACCTTTGGTCAGGGTGAAGTTGGAGAGCATGGCCATAAGGGTGCAAAGGGAGGCAAGGGAGAACAAGTAAGTAGACACCCCTCATACAATCACAACAGAATGTTTTAACATTTATTTCCTATTTTATCAACATTAAAGTCAATAGAATACATTTTTTATCTATTGGTGGCTCGATAGATGATATTTTAATGAATTTTACAGCAGTTGTGACAAATGTCACAGGGACTCTAGTGCATGCTTCTTACAATAATATTTCAGCAAGCTGAATAACAAGTGTATAACTGTATAACAATCTACCTACTTTGTGGTTGTTATAAAAGGTTGATTGTTTAATGACAGGGTCCTCCTGGTCCACCTGGGTCAATTGGTCCTGTTGGGCAGCCTGGTGCTGCTGTAAGTAGAACTCTTTGCCTAATATAAATTCTAATCTAATCAATAATTCGACATTTTATTTGACATTAATTAACCTATGAAACCTATCAGGGTGCTGATGGTGAAACTGGTGCTAGAGGTCAGCAGGGTGCCTTTGGTGCTAAAGGAGATGAAGGAACTAGAGGATTTCCTGGTCCTCCAGGTCCGATTGGGCTTCAGGTATCAAACTAAATATCGACATTGCTCATACTTTAGCTCCCTATTCTACAAAACATTGACATTATATATATATACATAAATATATTTATAAAATATAGGGTTTGCCAGGCCCGGCCGGAGAGAAGGGTGAAACGGGAGATGTTGGACCACTGGTAAGTACTGATAATTTATGCCTGACCTAAAGCATACTAAATGAAAACTTGGTTGTTGGATGGTGTTTATCTGTGTAAATGTGTCACATGATCTGACCTAGAGGCATCAGCATCATGGAAATATACACAAGTTAATTGAAATTATTTTTTTTCACTTGGTTAAATTGTAAATACATCTTTATCCAAATTAAATTGACAGTGGTGTAATTTTTGCTTCTTTGTACTTAGGGTCCTCCTGGACCTCCTGGACCTCGTGGCCCAGCAGGTTCCAATGGTGCCGATGTGAGTAAATTAATATGAATTATAAAACAGCTGCAGATTATAATTTTTCTGTTAATAACACAATTAGTGACACGTGTCTTCTGGTAATCAGGGTCCTCAAGGGCCACCTGGAGGTGTAGGTAATCCAGGTCCACTTGGAGAGAAGGTAAATGCACACAATGTGTTGTTTGTTTGTTAAGACATATGACTAATGGTATTTTAGTGTGTAAAGTATAATTATGTGTGTGCAGGGTGAACCTGGTGAATCTGGACCATCTGGTGTTGGTGGAGAGCCAGGAAAGAGGGTAATTCTTTTTTAAAAAGATTTACAACATTACTATATAGCATTAAATTGTGCTTTTGCCTAATATTATTTAATGCTAATAGATTTTTTTCTTATACAATTCCATTGGCTAATGCAGGGCCCAAGAGGTGAACGTGGTGAGAAAGGTGAGGCTGGTCAACCAGGTACATCTGGACCTCCAGGTGGAAAGGGACCCACTGGAGATGATGGACCTAAAGGAAACCCTGTAAGTGAGACTATTTGAATCAGTCTGACAGAAAAGTAAACACTATCATGATTAGGTAGTGATTTATTTGTTTCTGTTTTAGGGTCCTGTTGGTTTTCCCGGTGATCCTGGTCCTCCTGGAGAGATTGGACCTAGAGTGAGTACACATTATATTTTTATCTGACCCGATAACGTTTATGTAGATAAAATCTAGCAGCATTAAATTCTTATTTAAAAATAATTTACATTAATTATGTCTTTAGGACAGCATGGTGGCTTAAAACGATTCAAAACATGTACATTAGCTTGAATAGTGATTATAAATTGCCAATAATGTGATTGTGAGTGTGTGTTTGTTCTGCCCTGTGATGGACTGGCAACATATCCAGGGTGTACCCTCTTACCTTTTGCCATTCAGAAAGCTGGGATAGGCTCCAGCAGACCCCATGACTATGTCTTTAATAAAAATAATGCTACAACTTTCCTCTCTTGTCTTTTGTTAGGGTCAAGACGGAGCAAAGGGAGACAGAGGAGAATCTGGTGAACAAGGAGAGGCAGTAAGTGGTAACGCTTGAACGTATATCAATGTCAAGTCATTTAATGTACCTAATGTAATGTATCCATCACATTTAATGCATCCATTTCTAGATTGGTCACTTTAACCAATCAACATCGGACTAGGTCTTCAGTGAAGAAGAATCAAAACATACAATTGAATATTAAGCCTCTTCCATGCTTTACTTTAGAGTTTTTGAATGGGTAGCAGTAGGTACAACATGGATGGATAGATAAGATAAGGGTAGGTAGGGTAGAAGTAGTTGGTACAGCAGCAGTAGTGGGGTAAGTATTAAAATAAGAAACATCCAATTGCCATGGTGTCAACCAGTACAACCAGAAGCGTCAATATTCATGGAAGTGTTCTAACTATGTAATTTCTAACTATGTAATTAACAATACACTGACTTGTCTGTCTATTGTATTTATGATTTTATCTTCTTCTGTGTGGAAGTCTTAGCACAGTGATTAAAGTGTTGGGCCTGAAAGAGCAGGATTCTATTATTCTATTGCCCCAATTACTCAGTTTTATAAAAGAGATCTGAATCACTCTGGATAAGGGCATCGGTCAAACTTCTATAAATGTAAACGTTATATCTTTTCAGGGTTCGCCAGGACCTCCTGGTGAAAATGGACCACCTGGGCCACCAGGAAAAAGAGTATGTTTTCATATTTCTACACTTTGATACAGCCTCTTGATCAAGCCTGGTCAAGTGATGCTGTACTGATATTTAAAAATGGACTGAAGTTGGTTTGTTGAGGTTGATGTTTTTTAATATAAGTGGTTTAATATTTGAAGGGGCCAGCTGGCACACGAGGCTCTGAAGGACGTGAAGGAGAGAAAGGAAGCAAGGTAACGAATAATTGGGATCTGAATTGGCAATACATTGTTCATCATGGAACTTTGATGTTATTGTTCTTTGCTATTATATTACTGGATGAGCTATAACATTATACTGCTATTATAATACTAATGTTATAATATAATAATAATTTAATCTGCAAGATAAAGAACTATTTACAATATATAAATGTATCTCTAAACATAAATACCAGCATAGATAAATTTTTTTTCCAGGGAAATTCAGGAGCTGTTGGAGCCCCAGGAAAAACAGGTGCTGTTGGACCACAAGGGACTCCTGGAAAGCCAGGAACAGAGGGACTGCGGGGACTTCCTGGTTCAGTGGTACGTTAGTTGTCATGCCTGCCTGTTTTTACTTGCTTTATAGTTTAACGTAGTCATGTTTGATTAGTATCTGAGATTTGCTTCAATTGTCAAGATACCATTTAAACATTATGTTTATATCAAATTCATTTTTATCTTCTAAAGGGAGAACAAGGTGCTCCAGGCCAAACAGGAGAGAAGGGACCTTCTGGACCTGTGGTAAGCCTTTCTACAATTTAAACTCTATAGGCTATACTTTATATATATTTTTCAGTAAATAAATAAATAAATTCCACATCTTTTTTAACCTCTGCAGGGTCCTGCAGGTTTGCCAGGTCTGCATGGTGACCTGGGTGCTAAGGGAGAGAAAGGACATTCTGGTATTATTGGTCTAATTGGACCTACAGGTGAACAGGGAGAAAAGGGAGACAGAGGAATGCAAGGCCCTCAGGGATCATCTGGTCCCAAGGGAGAAACTGTAAGTGAAGTTTGCATTAAACTTCATTACTGCATACATGGCCTTCATATTTAGTTCCTAACAGCGAGGTATACATTCAACTCTGTGTTGTGTTCCAGGGTATGTCCGGTGGAGCAGGCCCTCTGGGACCTGCTGGAGGTCCTGGTTTGCCCGTGAGTATATCTGGGCAGAACTTTCTTTATATTCCATACAAAAATTGGTGTCAAACTAAAGTCTATATATTTCCTACATCACATAGGGCCAGAGAGGTGTTAAGGGAGCAAAGGGTGCTATGGTGAGTAATGATAAAACCTAAATATTATATTAAATATAATAATATCAACAGTTACAAATAATATGCTGTAAAACACCAGAGCAAGAAAATGTATTGTAACCTTTACTGTGTTACAGGGTGGTGCTGGTCCCAAAGGGGAGAAAGGTGTACAAGGGCCACCTGGACCTCCTGTAAGTTCTACATTCCAGATCTGCGGTTTAAAATATAGTATAGTTAAATTTTTTTTATAAATAACTACAATCTCATTCTAACACAAACTCAGTGAGTTGGTTATGCTGCTTCATCTAATACATCCGTTTATTTTCTAGGGACCTCCTGGTGATGTCATCCAGCCTCTGCCTTTTACAATTCCAAAGAAGTCCAAGCGTTCCATCGACGCCAGTAAGATTCTCTATCAGGATGATGAGGCTTCACCAGCCGATGCCACAGGAACCGAATTTCTGACTGGCAATGAAGACATGGAGGAGATCCTGGGCTCTCTGAATTCCCTTCATGCTGAGATCGAGAGTATACGTTTCCCACTCGGAACCAAGGAAAGCCCAGGCCGCACATGCCTTGATCTCCATCTCAGTCAAGCAGAATACAAAGATGGTACAGTGATTATCCTGTGTTCTTCTTGAACTAGGAAATAGTAATTGTATACATATAAAAAAAATGTTATACATATATAGGTATTCGACAACTCTTACTTAAAGGAACACCGTTCTCCCCTCTGAACAGGTGAATACTGGATTGATCCAAACCAGGGCTGTGCTCGAGACTCTTTCAAAGTTTACTGCAATTTTACAGCAGGTGGAGAGACATGCCTCCATCCCAGCAAGGAAGTGGCAAATGTAAGTGTTTGGAGGATGTATTTTTAGAAAAAATGTAAATCAACTTATTTATTTATTATATTTAATTCCACTATCAATCGGTTCATGGAAATTATTGGATTCAGGTCCAGAAGATGTTTTGAATAATTCAGGTTTTTCATGTCTTATTGTTTTTCTTTTAGGTAAAGATGAAGTCTTGGCCAAAAGAGAAACCAGAGTCCTGGTATAGCCGGTTTGCTAAAGGAAGCAAGGTGAGACCTTCTTTATTGAATCTTCAAATTGAATTTCAATGACTTTGTGGTAATCCACATTTGTAGAACAATAAATCTTTTTTTTTATATAAATGATCTTAACTGTTTTGGCAGTTTTCTTATGTGGATGCGGATGGTGAGCGTGTGGGAGTGGTGCAGCTGGGCTTCCTGCGGCTGCTCAGCATTCAGGCTCGTCAGAACTTCACCTACCACTGCCACCGCTCAGTGGCTTGGACTGATCAGACTTCAGGAAACAGATATAAGAGGGCGCTGCATTTCCTGGCTGCCAATGAAGAAGAGCTCAGTTATGAGACCAGTCCCTACATCAAGGCACTCAGTGATGGCTGCTCTGTATGTTTGCACATTCATTTTCCTAAAAATAAGAAACACTTTATGATTTTTCTGGTGTTAATCTGCCTCTGAGCTTAAACAGGTAGTGATAATATTTGGGTTCCCAGCACGACCAATTTATCACTGCTGAATCCCTGAGCAAGACCCTTAATTCCCAATTGCTCAGTTGTATAAGACACTGACAAGATCTGATAACCAGTAAGGTTTCTTAATGTAATGTTCTGGCACTTCATTATTGGGGAGAAAAGCAGGAGGTTAACACATTAGTTGTACAGTTTAATGAAGAACCATCAAACAACATCTTCTAAATTGCATAATCCGTAATCCAGGGTCATGGCTGGAGCCTATCCCAGCGCACATAGCGCGAGAGGCAGGGATACAACCTGAACAGGTTGCCAGTCCATCCCAGGGCCACACATAAACAAACGTCTACTCACACTATGAACAATTTGAAGGAAACCAGAGTACCTGGAGGAAACCCAAGCAAACACCACACAGAAAGATCCCTTGCCTGGGAATTAAACCTGGGACCTTGTTGTTGTGAGGCAACCATGCTAACCACTATGTCACCACACCACCATCATCAAGACAAATAGCACAAAATACTCAGCAAACCATTGTTTTTGCTGCCATACTTGTTTCTAAGACAATTGTATGTGTCAGTGATACTAACTATGTAGATATGAAACAGTTTAAATGTAATCTAATTATGTATTAATTCTGAAGGTTAGAATATTGTTATACTGTCATGAAAAAGATTGCAATGTAAAAATAAGATAAGAATGAATGACAATCATTTATTCATTCATCTTCTGATTCTGGGTCATGGGGGTCTGCAGCACACATTGGGCAAGAGGCGGGGGTACGCCCGACAAACAACCATAGAAAAAACAACCATTCACACACACATTCACTCCTATGGACAATTTAGAATCACCAATCAGCCTAATTTGCATGTTTTTGATATGTGGGAGGAAAGCGGAGTACTCGGAGGAAACCCATGTAAGCGCGGGGAGAACATGCAAACCCCACACAGAAAGATCCCCGGCCCGGGATTCGAACACAGGACCTTGTTGTTGTGAGGCGACCATGCTATACACTATGCGAATCAAAATGCTACGCCGGCCTGAATGCGAATCAGATTCTAAATAATAATAATAATAATAATAATAATAATAATAATAATAATAATAATAATAAAACAATTAAAAATAACTCTCTTTCTATTTTTCTTTCCAGTATCGTAAAGGTTATGGTAAGACAGTTTTGGAGATAAACACGCCTCAGGTTGAGCAGCTTCCACTGATGGACATCAAGATCACAGACTTTGGGGAAACCGATCAGAAGTTTGGTTTCGAAGTTGGACCTGTCTGTTTTCTGGGATAAACTTACAGACATGAGCTGAGAGCAAAAGGAATAAAAAAAATCGACACAAATGACACGTAATAACTTGGATTCTTTGGGCATAGATATGTGCCAGAATAAATACATGATAAAAGACAATCTAAGTTGTAGACAAACACACACACAGAAGTCATTGTGAAGTAAGGTAAGTAGAAATAAAGGGAAAATGATTCTAAACCAGTTTGAAGGAAAGATGAAGATGCAGGAATGATGAGAAAATAAGCTGAACAGAGCAGAGCAGAGTGAAGATCAGGATGGGATGAAACGTTCAAGAAGAATGCTTCAGAGAAAGCTGATGACTGATGGAGCAACTACTACAACAAAGCAGTGACACGCCCCTCATCATTATCTTTCCTTCTCACTGTCTCATTTTTCCCAGGTGTCCTTCTCTACCTCCGTGCTTCAGTTCCAGAAACTCCTCCATGCCCTGTGTGTTCACTCGGGTTCAAGCTGAGACAAAATAAAAAGTTCCTATGATTTTTCTTATTGGATAAACTGGTGTGTTTCCATTTATCCTTTCATACTGTAATAAAGCCAGGTGGCAACATATTGTACTGTTTTTTCCCCTCGTTACTGATAGACGCAGTGGATTTCTGTAAATTGCATAACCTCCTTGTACATGCCTTGTAGAGAGATTCAAGTTAGTATTCTTACAAGATTTGTCACCAACCCATGGACACTGTATTCAGTCATCGGATGCGAATTTAGAGTAATAAGCTTTATCATGAGCTTCTTGTAGTTCTAGCAATTGCTTGGATTTTGGATTTGGAGCTGGAATTCCTTGTGAGCTTCCCATCGCTGACATCAAATAACCATGTGATCTGTTCTATTCTTCAGCAGTAACCTCTCTCATTACCTGCTCATGGGGAAAATGTGAATTAGAAACCATTTGTATAGAACTATTTTATTGTATTTATTTTTTTTTTCATTCATAAGAAATTAAAACAAGGTGCTCAAGCAGACCAAATTTATTTTTTTTGGCAGTACAAAATAAAATGTGGTGTTTCACCTGTATTCACCTGTTTATACCACCTTCTTACTCGTGAAAGCTTACAGCACAGTGTGTTAGCAGGGTCAACTTCAGGTCTATATTCCAGGGAAAACTTTTGTGTGTAATAAAAAATATTCAACCTTTTTTTTAGCGTCATTTACCTGCAAATGACACGATATTGACCAAAGTTTGTTGTGGTATTAAAAGACACCTCACAAAAAAACTCTGTTTGATTTTGCTCAATTTGCCTTAGTCTCATAGAACAAACAAAAAAGAATGAACATTAAATAGTACAATATTCTCAAGCAAGTGTATCATCACAATTTCATGTTCTAGAAGAAAGAAAATAATAATTTAGGGTCACAGAGGCCTGCTGGAGTCTGTCCCAGTGCATATAGGTTACAGGGCCATATACTTCTACAGGCAATTTAGAGTCAATATTCATTCATTCATTCATTCATTCATTCATTCATTCATCTTCTCACCTGCTTATTCCCTAATTTGGGTTCACGGGGGTCTGCTGTGCTTATCCCTGTGCACATAGGCAGAGAGGCAAGGGTACACCCTGGACAGGTCGCCAGTCCTTCTCAGGGCAACACAAACAACCATTCACACACACATTCATCAACCTAATGTTTTTGGACTGTGGGGGGACACCAGGGTACCCAGAGATAAGCGAGAGTAAGGAGAACATGCAAACTCCACACAGAAAGACTCCTTGACCGAGATTCTAACCTGGGACCTTCTTGTTGTAAAGCAGCCATGCTAACCACTATGCCAACACGCTGCCCACCATTATTTTATATTGTGATTAACTATTTAATATATATAACATATTAAATAGTTAATCATAACTTAAATGCATGTGTGGCCTTTGATTAAGATGTTTAGACGCGGATCAGAAGGTCTTAGTTTAATTTCCATGGTTGAGGTGGTACGATGGCGTAGTGGTTAGCACGGTCGCCTCACAAAAAGAAGGTCTTATATTCCTAAGGGTTAGATTCCTGGGCCGGGGGTCTTTCTGTGCAGAGTTTGCATGTTCTCCCGCGCTTGTGTGGGTTTCCTCTGGGTACTCCAGTTTCTTCCCACAGCTCAAGCACATGCAGATTAGGTTGATTGGTGATTGTGAATTGTCCATAGGAGTGGATGTGTGTGTGAGCGGTTGTTTGTCTATGTGTTGCCCTGAGATGGACTGGCAACCCGTCCAGGGTGTACCCGCCTCTCGCCCTATGTGCACTGGGATAGGACACAGCAGACCCCCGTGACCTCGAATTAGAAAATAAGCGGGTAAGAAGATGGATGAATGAAGTCATAAGAAGTCCATATGAAGTTATGCTTTGTATGCGGTGACCAAACACTTCCATATTTAATAATCAGTCACGTTTGGCTGGAAGAGGTTTTATAAACGCACCGGTCCAGCAGGTGGCGGTAATATGAACTGTCAGCGTTTTGACGTTCCCAGAAAGAGGTTATTATGGCGACAAAGAAAAAGTGAACGCAAACGACGTCTACAGTCGGAATATGGCGGCGCTCATCAACACTTCCCGTGTCCTCGGAAAAAAGGTGTACTCCAAAGCGGTGAGCGGGGTTGACAATGTCACTTTAATGTGTGTCCTGCTGGGAAAGATTTAACACGCGCTTTTGCTCTCGATACTTTAAACGCAGCGTTCAGTGAAGATAATTGTCCTCTAGAGGACAGGGTCAGACAGTAACGTTACACAACAGCAACAACAACAACAGCAACAACAACAACAACAACAGCGACAACAACAACAACAGCGACAGCCACAACAACAGCACAACAACAGCACAACAACAGCACAGCACAGCACAGCACAGCACAGCACAGCACAGCACAGCACAGCACAGCACAGCACAGCACAGCACAGCAC
>JAOTRA010000009.1:4132706-4149007 GCA_026260255.1 Pseudolaguvia tuberculata | reverse complement strand
TATTACAGTTGTACAACATCTATACAATGTTTCCTTCTAGTTCGTGGATACGCGCGTCATTACGGTAATTTAGTGAAACGGAACATCAGGTCGCTGTACTCACCTACAACCAGCTGCACCGCAAGGGGGCGTTCTCGAGGTCAGGTGTTGTGATCATTCTAAAAGGCCCATGCACCGAGATATGTTTTCCTTTGTAACATTAATAGTAGTAATGTTTCAATGGTTAACGTGCTGATCCACTAAGGAAGACCAGCACAAACTGGGTGCAAGCCTCATAATGCCAAGGAAGTGGAACATGGGTTCAAGACCGACCACCACCAAGTCTGCCACTTATGGGTCCTTGAGAAAGACCCTTTAACTCCTGCTGCTCCAGGGGCGCTGTATCATAGCTGGACCTGTGCTCTGACCCTAATCTAACCTTTTTCTAACACTATCTGTTGCAAAGCGTATAAAAATGTATGTGACAAATAATGTTAGATGGTGGCGCTGTGGCGTAGGGGTTGGTTAGCATGGGCACTTCAAATCAAGAAGGTCTCAGGTTTGATTCCTGGTCAAGTTGTCTTTCTGTCTGTTGTTTGCGTGTTCTCCTACAGTCCCAGAACATGTACATTACTGCTAATTCTACATTTTGAGTGAGTGTGTGGTTGTTGGTCTATGTGTGGACTGGCAACCTGTCTTACATCCTGGCATAGGCTGCAGCAGACCCAGGGACACAGAATTATGTAATAAACCTGGTATTAAAAAATTAATTGGAAGAGTGGGTTCGTTTCCCACCTGCACCAAGCAACCACTGTGGGCCCTTTAGCAAGGCCCTTAACCCACAATTGCTCAGTTGTAAAAAAAAAAAAAAAAAAAAGCAACAGTAAGTCGCTCTGCATAAGAACGTCTGCCAAATACCAAACTGTAACAGTAACTGTATGATTGCATGAATGAATGAATGAATGAATGAAATTACCTAGGATTTTATTCATAGGGACAGTGGTGGCTCAATGTATAAGGTGCTGCGTTGTTGATTGTAAGACCTGGGTTCAAGCCCCACTACCGCCACAGAAGTTCTTGGATCTTATTCCCTAATTTGGGGTCACATGGTTTGCTGAAGACTATCCCAGCCCACATAAGGCGAAAGGCAGGGGTATCTATATAACGTTTATTTTATATACTTTTTTAAATAAAAAAAATATTATTGTTATTATTACATAAAATTATTAATATATTATATGAATATATTATAAAATAGTGAAACTGAACAGCTCATACACGTTTGGTTTCCTAAGGGTTAAAACGTTGCAGCCAAAGCTATGCAATCAGTCTTATAAGACAGCACCCCCTTTCGGTGATTTAGTATATCTACACTTGTACAGTATTTTTTCTTAAGTTTAGTTAATAAAATAAAAATAATTAAAAACTATCATTTTGTTATGTACATAATTAATAAAAATAGTAAGCATAAAAAAATCCATTTTTTTCTCTGAACTCTTTCAGAAATCTTTTTTCTCTGCTTTCACTTTTAATTAAGCCTTAAATGCAGTGGTTAAGCTTGAAATCCTGCACCCTGGAGACTCCTTGTTCATCAAGATGACCACACCTAATTTATATTAATATACATCAAGAACTGGATGTTAATTCCACCTACAGTATATGAGCAGTTATTAACTGTAATGGTGTCAACTTCAACCCAGATACACTTCTACATTCTTCGGTTCCAGTTCCGGTTGTAGATCTCACTTTGATTATGTCTTTGAACAAAACTGCTCTATTTGTAATAACTATTGAATGTTTGTCTACACACTCAGATATAGATCTAGAAATAAGATATCTCTAGAGAGAGAACATATTCCAAAAATGCTTTGGTGCTTGTTTTAAATCTACTCATAGGCATATTTGCAAATTTGGCTAATTATTTTTTTGTATAAATGAAATAACTGCCCTGTGATGGACCAACCTGTCCAGAGTGTACCCCTACCTTTCGCCCTAGGTGCACTTAGGTAGGCTCCAGCAGACCCCTGTGACCCAGAATTAGGCAATAAGCAGGTTATTAAATGAATGAATGAAATAAATGGCTCTTCTAGATATAACTCATTTTCACTGCAAAATAATCTGACCATCAATCATCTCAACATCATCATTTAAGAAAAAGGAGGTAAAATATAAACAATTAAAATCATTTAAAAAATTTGTTTAATATATCTGGAAGCAGATTTGGGAAGGTAACAGGTTACAAATCACAAATAACCCTATTTAACATTGAAGAAATAGTCAATTCAATTATACAATAAATGTTAAGTATTCAGATAGAACGCAGTTGTAAACATTTGCATAACTAACGGTAAATTAATTTAATGACACTGTAATTTACTTACACCAATTTTCTAATGAACTAATTGTAACATTCATTCATTCATGTTCTAATCTGCTTGTTCCTTAATTCAGGGTCACAGGGGTCTGCTGGAGTCTATTCCAACGCACATGGGGCAAAAGGCAGACGTACACATTAAACAGGTCACCATCCATTGCAGACACACATGTAGACACACACACACACGCACACACACACACACACACACACACGTACACATTCACATACACATACACACACACACACACACACACACACCTATGTTTAAAATTATTGGAAAAAAACCAACAAACGCGGAGAGAATATGCAACTTCTGCACATAAACACCCCCGGCCCGGGAATCGAACCCGGGACCTTATGTTATACTAGTTTTCTGTTACAAACTATTAATTATTGGAGACAGAATAACAACAGATAAGCAAAATGTATTTATTTATTTGTTATTAATTGATTTGCATTTTAATGAGTAAAAGAATGATTTGATTCCCCTTCGCAAAAGAAGACTTGCACACATATCTGGAAAGATTTTGTCCCACTTTATTTTTCAGATTCTTTGTAAGTCATTAAGGTTTTATGGGTGATGTTTGGTGAATCTTTAGCTCGCCAGGTCATTCCAGGATCTTACCATGCTTGGCCATGGCCATGTGTTTTGGGTCAATGTCATGTCTCACTGCCAAAAGCCATGCAGCTCACTGACTAGGGTCGTGTAGACAATGTCTTCCCTTTACACTTACAGTGAAGCATTTGGCAGATGCCCTTACCCAGAGCGACTTCCAACTGAGCAATTAAGGGTTAAGGGTCTTGCTCAGGGACCCAAAGTGGTGGCTTGGGAATCGAACCCCAGTCTTTCTGGTGATAGTCCAACACCTTAACCACCAAGCCACCACTATCCCCTTTAGCTATCTTGGAGCCAGTTTTCTGTGAATGGAATGATGGGAATTTAATTAAATTATATCATCATTTAAAGCAAATTAAAAGCACAGGGTTCATTCCAGGAAACACATTTTCTCTTTTTGTTCTGTAAAGGCTGTTTGACTGTTTAAAGAATGACAAGGCAACCAATCGTGTGTTAGGTCTTTATTATTTTTAATCATTTTTTTGTTTCGAAATATTGCACATGATCAACATGCCTGTTTATGAGCTTATGCTCATCATTCTCATTCGAAATTTCTTTCTTCAGTCTGATAATGAGGCATTAATACACAATCAAACCGTGAACACACACATACATGTACAAATATGTGTGTGTGTGTGTGTACAAGCATGTTTTTAAGGGGGGAATGAATGAGAGATTTAAGTGCCAGATCTATTTGCTTAAAAACCCTCCACTAATAACAGGCTAACGTTGTGGATTGCGTTTGATTCTGGGGAAATATCGGATCCGTCAGGTAACACAAACTATGCTTGCTCACACACACACACACACACACACACTATATACATACATATACACACACACATTATATATATATATATATATATATATATATATATATACCTGAAAACCTGGAAGTACTTTACTGGAAACCGTTTATTCATGCCAGTTTATCCTTACATGGATCTGTATACTTGTTGCTGTCAGATGGTCTGGTTTTATCAGATGGTCTCCTGAGACTTTTAAGCACAACAAGCTTAATGTGTTTAAAAGGAGAATAAGCGAACAGAATGTCTGGATAAACTGAGACAACTACTCTTTACAGTTATAATAATCAGAAAAGTATCTCAGAACATATAATACATGAAACCTCCAGTTCCACTTCATCCAACTAGAAACCGGAACATCAAGTTACAGTGGCCGACAGCCATGTGTGAAAATTACAGAAGGTTTTCCAATAATACTCAAACCAGACCACCCGGCACTGACAAGCACAATCAGATAATTGCCTGGCTGTACACCCGTTTCTAATAAAGTGGCCAGTGAGTGTATGTATGTATAAGTATATAATTGAAGACTGAGAAATATTAAAGTGTCAGTACAATCATTAGGCCTTATTTATTCATTCTATTCTGTGATCATCAAAGACAATATATAAAGAAGATGTAAAGTCAAGGAAGTGTTAAAAAAGAAAAAGTGACAGTGAGAGACTTAATGGCTGGAGGGACTATGTCTCTCGGCTGGCCTGGGAACGCCTCGGTGTTCCCCCGGAAGTGCTGGAGAAAGTGTCTGGGAAGAGGGATATTTGGGCATCCCTGCTTGGACTGCTGCCCCTGCGGCCCGGTCCCAGATAAGCGGTCAGAAAATTATGAATTTAAAAATAATTATTGGATATTAAGAGCTTTCCTATGATGCAACCCTTGCACAACAATCAGACTGTTCTTATCTCGCTCAATAAATAAGGCCCAACGATTTAACAATTTGTTTGGATTACTTTCTTAACACTCAATTATTATTCTTAATATATATATATTTCTATATTTCTTTTCCATTTACACACACACGCGCACACACATTTTTCCTGTTTATATATCATACTGTAACACTTTAATCCTGTTGAACAGTAAATATCTATGGCACAAAGACTTGTCACTCGGCTAAAATCTAAAGAAATGTCCCATCCATACAGTCTGTTGCACCCGTGAGATGTGGCAGGTGAAGAAAAGCAGAGGTCCTGAGGAATGCCGCCTGCGTGCTGGTCTCAGGTCTCTCCCTTTGCATAATCCTGGTCACAATAATCCCATGGTTACAAACCCCTGGACCAGCTTGTCAGGGGCACTTTCCAAACGAGATAGGTAACAGTTAAAGAAGAAGAAGAAGAAGAAGAAGAAGAAGAAGAAAAAGTTGAAACAGAAAACGATACCAAAAAGGGCGTTTTTTTTGTTGTTGAGGAAATCTATATGCTACATAAGAAAAAAATTAAATGAACTGAAATGCAGTTGTTGGTTAATTTCTTTAAACAGCTTGAAAAGAAACACTTTCCTGATTTCAAGTGTGGTCCTGGACCACGTAATGTGCAAACTTCTGATAAAAACATTTTTAAAAATAGGAAGGAGGAAGAGGAGGGGGGGGGGGGTCAAAGAGCCAGAAGCCCCTGAGCCATCTTGGGTAAATACAGTGAGAGATAAAAGTTCAGGAAAAGTAGAGGCATGAGAAGAAGAGCTTCAGAGAATAAGCTGAAACAGTCTTGTTTTTTTCTGCCCCAGGGCATGAACAGACTGATCGCCCGATGCTGGAAATGCCACTTGAGTTAAACAGAGAGGAGCAAGCGCTTTCGAGTAGTAAGAGTTGAGGGGGAAAAGGCATTTTCACCTATACGACACGACAACTACAATTTAAAAAAGCAAGTTAGAGTGTGTGCAGTCTTTTTATAATTGATGTCGCGTCGGAGATGAACACGCACCGCTTCCTCTGGTCATGTGATCCATGATCGCGTATCTCTGTTCTTGTGCTGTTTTGGCAGTCACTATAGCTGAAAGGCTTGAGTTTGTTGCTTTTGGAAGGTTTGGTTCAGAGTCAGTTTTCTCCATTAAGCAGAAGTGTTCCATTGCACAGACACCTCTTCGTCTCTGGCCACACGGTTCTGTCTCAGTCTCTCACAAAGCAAAGTGCAAGCACGCTCATTTCTCCAACTATTCACTAAACAGTCTTATATTTCTATGTTAGGCAAAAAAAAAATGGAAAAGGTTGTGCAGAATGCTGTCCGAGGTGCTGAAGTGTTGAGTGATGAAATGACAACCCGTTGAGCTCCGGTCAGAGCTGTGAGATTGTGGTGTTGAGAAGGTGCTTGTGCCTGTTATAAAAGGTAATCCTGTGTACTTGCATAAATTGTGCGTCCACTGACAGTGAAATAAAGACGTGACAACAAGCGGAACAAAATTGACACACTTGGTTATAAATTGAACAAAATAAACCATGCAAGTGCTGTATATATCGTCAGTGGACTTTGCTTACTTTGCTTAAAATGTGCTTACTGCCCAATCCCATAGTCTAACACCCTGATCCTTTGTCTCGGTTTTCATCTATGCTCCTGGGACTCACTCACTCCTAGTTTGGGTTTTTCCCACTCGCAGCACCTTTCATCTACCTCAGCCACTCTGTCTTCAACACTTCCAGGATTGGAAGGTCCTGGAGCACAAGCGGACTCAAGGCTGTTAAAAGCTCCTCCCATCCCCGTGCCATCAGAACCAGTGGGCGTGGCGGTCTGCATGATCTTTTGCCTTACTTCACGGATCTTCAGCTGCAAACAAACTTTAGTTGGGAAAGTATCAGGGTAGCGAGTCTGGAAAGCAACGGTGGCCTGAGCTGAGAGGAGAAAAAGTAAAACCAGACATACGTATTACAAAGATCCTGGACAGAGAGGTACATTAGAATAATAACTGAATTACACTCAAGCAAGAGTAAGCATCTCCATCACTCACTCATATAGGCAATTTATCTAATGTACATGTTTTTTGACTGTGGGAGGAAACCAGAGAAAACCCACGCAAACCTGAAGAGAATGAAACCTCCGTAAACAATGGAAATTTATGATCTAAATGTCAATATCTCTGAAAAGGTTCACACAGGGCTGTAGGCTGTATGACACAACCTAAAATCAATACATCCAATAGACACGATATCACTTATTCATTCATCTTCCCGAATTCGGGGGTCACAGGGGTCTGTCGAAGCCAATCCCAGCTCACACACACTTTAGACTCCCTAATCGACCTAATGTACATGTTTTTAGACAATGGCAGGAAAAACCCACGCAAGAAAGAATAAGCAAAATCGCACCGAAAGACATCCTGGGAATCGAACCTGGGACCTTCTTATTGTGTGGCAAACGTGCTAACCACTACGCCACCATGCCATCCCATTATTATATTACTTTCTATATAAAAGCAAGACTATTTGGATACCTGATGGGAAGAAGGAACCCTGCTCCTGAAACAGTTGCATGACGAGCGCCCGGCGCTGATCCAGTGTGCGGCGTAGAGAGTACGGTACACGGTCCAACTCACCTAAAATGTCCTCAGTCTCCCCTGCTGACCAAAGAGGAGTCAATAAAAACTATCAATCTTCAATCAACGATAAATTATATAAAGGTGAACTAACAATCTGGCTAACATTGATGACAGGAAGTAAATAATGCGCCAGGTTTAGCTATTTTCACAGCAAATATACACAGATTTTTCTAGATATATTGTCAATTTCATAAAAAAAATTATTGCAATTAATATGTGGTATAGTGACTTAACCAGAGACAGAGAGAGAGACAGAAAGAGAAAGAGAGAGAGAGAGAGAGAGAGTGTGTGCATGTGTGTGTGTAATGAACGCACCAGTTCGATCGAATGTAAAGATGTCTCCCTCACACTTGGCAGCACTCATAGGTGTGTTGGGTTCAGAGCTGCAACTCGATAAGCGCCGATTCTTTCTCCTTGGAGAGCTGGGCTCATCAACAGAGTCCAAATCTGAAACAGAGGAGCAGGTGAGACAGGCATAGAGCTACGTTGTCCTATCGAAAGAGCTCTTATTCTAGTGTCAGCAGAAAACACACCTATATCTCTTTGTTGAGATTAAGACAAACACATGTACAGATATCCCATGTAATAAACAGTTAAAAAGGAATTGATGCTCTCCCCTTTAAAGCTCAAGGTTGAGTGATGTAATTTTAATCAAGATCTGCCATACACTACATTTATCTCTTTTATACAACTTAGTAATTGGGTTTAAGGACCTTGCTTAGGGGCTCAGCAGTGACACATTGCTTGCGTCACTGAATTGAACATAGATCTTACGGTTAGCAGTTCAACACATTAACCACCGGGCTACCACATTTTATATTCTGTGTTGTCATTCTCTAGCACCTCAGATCTTGATAAAAAAAAAAGACGATAATGACGTCATAAGACGATAATGAGTAGAACACAGTAGAGCTGCATGTAAATGTACAGCAAATGGAAATTAACTGTCTGGCTTCTAACGTCTTCATATGCCACCAACCTTAAGATCATGTTGCACAGAACATGAATACATCTATGAGTCATAGGAAAAAGGAACTAGCAAATCTGTTGCATGCATGACATTTAAGCCATTAGAACATGAAAACAACACAAGAGACACAGGTCCTAGGCTCATTTAAATGTCTAACGTCTCTTCCTATAAAAAAAAAAAAATAATAATTATTTTATTATTACTCTACCGGTTTGGTCTCAGTTTCTATTGGCTATTAAACAGAGACAATGAACAGACTTATTCAAACTAATGAACATTTGTTTTCTCAGGAGTGATATTAAGAGGTTGAGAGAGGTTTAATCAAGAGAAAAAGCAAAAACACAGACAACAACAGCACCATGGACTACAACTCAGGGGTATAAATACACAACCTAAACAATCAACTAAACAAGCAACACTGAAACACAATTGGGGAAACCAACCAATGACAAGACATGGGTGGCACTTGACAAGATAAGATCAATTACACGACTCCATAAACTCTTGATTCCATGCCCTAATAAACACAGAAACAGGGACAGAAAGTCTCTGAGGTGCCCTCTGGTGGCCTGGAAGGGCAATCCCATGATCTCTTTTCAATGTTTGTATTGGTGTGTAAATCACTTCACTTTCAGACAGCTTCAATTTACGGAAGGGACACACGCTATATCAAGCACTTATATATTTTTCAACACCATGAACAGACGCACCTGTAGAATTCCTTTTCTTACGATAGCTGCCGAGTATCGCTCGGGGAGATGTCGCAAGATTTTGTAAGTTGGGGGACGGCAGTGCGTCATCTGGCCTAAACTCTGGCAGCTCAGCTAGACGCTCCTCGAAATATGTACCTGACAACACTCTACAGACAGACAGACAGAACATTTTTAATATAGAAACATAAAAACGGATCAATCATAGAGAAAAAATGAATCTGCTGTACTGTACTTAAACTGGACATTCTACTTTTTTATCTGCCTAGTATATGTCCAATGTTCTGTCATGGTGTTCCTAGGAAAGCTGGTAATAATCGTTATCATCTGGATTTACAGTTGAACTGAAGGAAAGTTTAATGAATAGCATAGGCATGTCATTTCTCAGTGATGCTGACAGTATTACATCAACAATAATAACATAGAGCTGATAAACTGCTCTGTCACTCACTTGTCCACAGAACTGGTGGTGCTTTTGAGTGGCGGGGGACGGAATTTGTTCTTCTTCAGAGCTGGAGTGTCAGTTTGTGTCAGTGGAGGAGGCAGGTCCAAACAGCACTCCTCTTTTGGTCCGGGCTGAGAGAGACAGAAAGGTTTAAAAAAAAGAATAAAAAAAGAATAAATAAATCTAAATAAAACAGATTTTAATCTAAACCATGTCATTTTAATACCATAAGTATTATTTTTTTTAATATTTCATGTATCATTTCAAATGCATTTCAAATAAATATATATATTCTATAACAATCTTGATAGATTTTATTTATAAAGTTTTTAATTAGACTGAATTCTTTGCACTATTAAGTAGGAGTGTGTGTCACGTAGGTTTGCGTGTTCTCCATGTTTATTCAAGTTAATGTTCTGTTCTGTCATGTTCATGCTATGCCTGGGAAATTTGTAAATAAACTGCACATGGCTTCTCATGAGAGCTCTCGTGCTTGGATCACCACAATAACAATATTAATATTTACAACAGAAAAAATCCTTGTAAATGTGTCACGAATGGGAAACGGGGAAAGACTGGAACAGAGAACCCAAACGCTGAGTGACAGGAAAGCGGAGGAATCAAGAAGGGAGAAGAATTACCTAGAAAACCGAAAACGGGTGCGAAACGACCAATTACGGGTGGAACCCGAAAATAGAGCGCGAGAACGGAAACGGGTAGGAAACGAAAGAATTGCGAACCACAACATAAGTGGAAAATAAAAACTAAGCGGAAAAAAATAGCGGAGGAAGGAGAAGCAAAAATCCCAACAGGAAGTGAGGAAACGGGAGAGAGCGCGAGCGGAATAAAAAAAAAATCGAAAGTCAAAAAACCTCCAGAGAGAAAACTTAGGAGGGGCAAAAAAGAAAACAAGACCAAAAATCAAGAACAGGAATAACGAGATGCAAAAAATACAGAACAGACTAACAAGGCGCGATATCAAGATTCAGAAGAATTTCAATGAGCTGAAAAACGCAAGACTACGGTGAGTAGCGCGATAATCGCGCGAGGGAGGTAGTAGGGGACAAACACCGCTATTTAAAGGGCCAGTAATCTAGCGGAAATGTAGATCAGGTGTGCGAAGCACGAAGGCTTGAGCGAACCTCCGGTCTGGAGGTGGGCGGGGCAGCGGCGACATCCAGGCCGGGCATGACAAAATGTGGCTTTAAAAAATGGCTACAATAATAAACCAGTCCCTTACATTAGATCAAATGCAATCAATATTTCAATATGGATATATATATTGATATTAATATCAGTTGTTTAGCATTTGTGATTGTGTGGACTAATCGTAAACGTTGTTAGCTGCTTACCTCTCTGTCATGTTCCTCTTTGTTATTAGTTAATGGGCTTTCAGGGAATTCTTCTATTTCCATCTCAGTTGATGATTTCTCTATCCAGGTTGACCCCATTCCTCTGCTATCTGTCTCACTGCCATGTTCCATCCTGTTTGCCATTTTTGCATCTGGTTCTTCCTCATTTTGTCTTGACAGAGGACGCTCACCTGAGGCTTTTGTCTTCTGGGGGCTCAGGGGCAGTTCAGGGGATTCTACCCCACTTCCTTTTGATTGTGTAAAGTCAATCAGATAATAAACCTAATTAGAATTACACTAAAAAAATTCATTTAAAGTTACGATTGTGGATAATTGCAAGTACTTTTCAGCAACTACAGTACATTCATTCATTTTTCATTCATCTTCTTACCCGCTTATTCCTGAATCCGGGGTCACGGGGGTCTGCTGCGCCTATCCCAGCACACATAGGGCGAGAGGCGGGAGTACACCCTGGACTGGTCGCCAGTCCATCTCAGGGCAACACATAGACAAACAACCATTCACACACACATTCACTCCTGTGTGGACAATTTACAATCACCAATCCACCTCATCTGCATGTTTTTGGACTGTGGGAGGAAACCCACGCAAACGCGGGGAGAACATGCAAATTCCGCACAGAAAGATCCCGGCCCGGGATTCACTACAGTACATAAAACAACATTAATATAATATCCAATATTCATTCATTCATCTTCTAACCCACTTATTCCCTAATTCGGGTTCACAGGAGTCTGCTGTAGCCTATTCCAGCACACATAGGATGAGAGGCAAGGATACACTCTGGACAGGTCACCAGTCCATCGCAGGGCCAAACATAGACAAACTACCAAACTCACTCCTATGGGCAATTTAGAATCACCAATGTGATTTTGGACTGTCTGAAAAGACCGGAGCACCTGGAGAAAACCCACACAAGGGTAGAGAGAACATGCAAAATCCACACAGAAAGACCCCTTGCGGGAATCAAACTTGGGACCTTCTTGTTGTGACTCGACCGTGCTAACCACTATTCATTAATACACGATTCATTAACATTAGATCGGACAAATGAGACACCATCATTTTGTCATATTATTTTGTATATAATGTCATGTTAAGTCATTGGGTTTTTTTTATTTAATGACGTACGGTGGCGTAGTGGATAGTCACCTCACAACAAGAAGGTCCAGGGTTCGAATCCCAGGACGCGATCTCAACTGTGCGGAGTTTGCTTGAGTGGGTTTCCTCCGGGTACTCCGGTTTCCTCTCACAGTCCAAAAACATGCAGATTAGGTGGATTGGTGATTCTAAATTGTCCATAGGCGCTTGCATGGGTTTCCTCCGGGTACTCCGGTTTCCTCCCACAGTCCAAAAACATGCAGATTAGGTGGATTGATGATTGTAAATTGTCCATAGGAGTGAATGTGTGAGTGGTTGTTTGTCTATGTGTTGCCCTGAGATGGACCCGTCCAGGGTGTACCCCCGCCTCTTCCCCTATGTGTGCTGGGATAGGCGCAGCAAACACCCATAACCCTGAATTCGGGAATAAGCGGGTAAGAAGATGAATGAATGAATGAATGAATGAATGATCTGTAAGTGTGTGTCACTGTTTGAATGTACTTAATGTTTTACCTGACTGCAGTTGCATGGTTGGACTAGTTGAGTCCCCCGTCTGAGCTGCTTCTCTGTGTGTCTCTGTCTCTAGTTGTTTTTCCAGCTTTACCTGTGATGGTGGGTCAGTGTAGTTCTGAGAGTGCATGTGCATGTTTGATTCTGATGTCTTCACATGAGGTGATGGGGTGGATGTCAGAACTGACACAGGACTAGTCACATTCGGAGTTGTGGTTGTCATGGAAACCACTCCTGTCACCAGTGGGACGCTTGGACCCGGGTATAGAGTGGTAACTAGCTGGCGACTGGTCTCTGAGCCTGAGATCTGGGGCAAACAGCTGGGGTTTGGAACCTGAGCCAGGACTGGAGGCTGGCCTAAAAGACAAATTAAGTCATGATGATATGTTTGCATTATTATAACACTTAGTGTTAATACCTATTTCCTGCAACGGTCCATTCTACTCACCTGCCAAAATTGGATGTACCAATGCAGGACCTGCGGGCGCTATGGCAGTGAAGCCCAGTGTGGCCATGGCGGATGGCAGAAATGCTTGTGTCTGAGGGGGCGGTGCTCTCTGAGTGGAGACTGCTGCTGTCGATCCCACTGACAAAGGGTTAGGGACACCAGTGGCTGACTGAACATAAGTGATCCTAAAAAAGAAAAGGCAGATTGAATTTTTTTTTCAGATTCAGTTGATGATATATATCCATTTCCCTTACAGACTATACAGATTGAAACAAACAGAGAGTCACTTTACCTGGTAGCAGATGGAGTTAACAGCACTGTCTGAGGAGATGTGCAAACTGAGGCCATGACAGTTGCTGTTGCCATAGAGACAGGAAAGGACACTGCAGGATGGACGGTTTGTGATGGCTGAACATTAGTTTGGACCACTGGCATTGGGGCAATCTGAATAAGCTGAAATAAATAAGCATAAGATTTTGGACTTATTTATTGTTGTTCAATTTCTTCTGTGAGATTTCAATAGTTGTTGCATTGCCTTACTGACCTTACTACCAGGTTGCACCCCATTTTGAACAGGAAGAGGCTGCGCCATTAGGGAAATAGGCTGTGGAGGTGTAGATCCTGGTCTCACTGTTGGCATGGGAACCAGCATCTTGTTTTGTAAAACTGGAGACCGTGCTACAGAAACAAAGAAAAAAAATGAGTTTAAAAATTATTAAAAGTATTGTATTAAAGACTTGTTTCCTATACATGAGCAGTTATGTGAACATTTTACCATCAATTAAAAAACAATTTTAAAAGGAGATGACTAATAATAAAAATAATAATAATTCCCCATCACTAATTCATTCATTCATTTTTGGGGACAACCTTTGGAATCTACTGGAGCCTATCCTAGCTCTTTGGAAGGTGAAATGCAGGGACAGCTGGCCAGTCAATCATATACAACCCCCCAACCCCACCCACATGCACACACACTCTTTTGGCAATTAAGAATTACAAATGAAGCTAGCATACATGTTTTTGAACTGTGGGCAGAAAGCGGAATATCTGGAGTAAACCTACACAAATATCCGGGCCTTCTTGTTAAGAGACAACCACTGTCTAAGCACAGCCTAATAATCTAATGATTAAAGAAAAGTAAAATGTTTCATGCTTTTGATTTGTAAAATAGTTTTGACAAGGAAAAATAATATCAATGTTTGCTATTCTGGCACAGAAAAATGTCAGGAATGTCAATTCCTCCAGCTCACCTCTTCCTCCTGGGCTGACTCCTCCTACTGCTGGCACTGATGCATATCTCACCCCTGGCCCAGAGCCTGCATGCAATCCGTTAGACAATGATAAGTGTGCTGGCAGGGCAGTGGGCAGGGCAAGAACACTGGGTGGCTGGTGGGGCTGCTGTGTAGAGGGGCTGTTCAGGGTGGCTGTTGCTGGTAAGGTTGGAAGAATGTACTGCACCTGTGTGACATGTTTGCCACTGGTAGGCGAGGTGAGTGAAGCTGCTGGGAGGAATTGATGCTGGAGCAAAGGTAGGGTTAGGGGGCTGTTGTTAGGTGCTCCGTTACTCGTTCTGGGGCCTGGTAAAGGTTGGGATGGGGTTATGAGCTGAACGGTAGGTGGGTTTGGAAATGCTCCTCCAAGTACTAAACCTGTGACTAAACCACCTTGCCCGAGAGTTTTGGAGGAGTTTGCAGAAAAGTATCCACCCCCTGTAATAGCTCCACCTCCTGCAGCTCCTCCCCCACCGATCAGAAGCTTTTGTTTCAACTCAGAGGATTGAACCCCAAGGGAAATGCCCTCTTCCGTAGGCTTGCTGGTTATTGAAACAGGTGCACTAGTTAAAGGTTTAACCACATTTGTTACCACTGTGGGAGCAGGTCTGACTGGAATCTGTAGTTCTTTCGTGTCATACGAGAGAGTGCCATTAAAACTAAAACATTTTGAAGCCTGTTCTGTTTCTCTATGTCCCATTTCTCTGCCTCCTCCTTTTCCTTCTGTTAATCCATCACTCACTTCTCCGGGCTCTGTCTCTTGCTTTATCTTACTTTTTGCATTCTCCCCTTCACCCACTCTCTCTCTGTTTGATGAGTCACCTCCAGGAGATGAGATCAAGAGGGGACGAACCATTTGCTGGAATAAGGCGGTGGGGGTGAAGGAAAAAGAACAAAAACACAGAAATATTACCAACTTCTCTTTACGGACTATAAATATTCACTCGACTTTCTTTTAAAGTAAAATTGTTGAGGTATATCAGACGATCTAAGCTGCATATTATAAACTGCAATGAAAGAGTGGTTCATAAAAAAAAGAACTTACAATCTACATATATAATGAAAAGCTAAGTAAGTCCTGTAGAAATCTACCTTGCCATCGGTTTCATCTACAAGATCATTCTCCTCATCACTGTCCGTCACTCGCTCTTTGCACTTCAGGTCTATTGAGTCTTCTGGAATTGAATCACCTGTAAATGAGACAAAACTTTTTGGATTCCATGTCGAGTGACAGAATAACAAGAAAATCCCTTAACAAAACAAGCCTTAGTACTTGAAAGCAAAACCCCAATTGGAATATTTTTTAACCCAAACCGATTTACAAAATTGTCAATTTCAATAGTGCAAGTCATTAATTTATTCATTCATTAATTTTCTGACACGATTATTCTGATAATTTAGAGTCACAAAGTTTGGTGGAGCCTATCCCAGCACCCACAGGGTAAAGGCAGGGGTGCTACACAGTTCGCCAGTCCATAACAGGGACTGGCATTGATGAACAACCGCACACACTCACTCCTATGGGCAATTTAGAATCACATATCAACCTGATGTACATGATTTTGGACTGTCGGAGGAAACCGGAGTACCTGGAGAAAACCCACACCAGTGCAGGGAGAACATGCAAACTTCACACAAAAAGGCCCCTTGCCTGTGAATCAAACCAAACGAAAACAAAAACATTATTTCTCACCTATGACATCATCATCCCCTTCTTCCTCACAGATGACCATTGGCTCTTCATCACTAGTTACATCTTCACAAGTCCCCTGCTGTGAGGCAGGAGGAGGGCGAGTCTAAAAGTGACAGAGAGAGCAAAAAAGCTTGGTGTCACTAACCTACAGTACACTGCTTAAAATCAGCATTAAGTTAAAGAAGGGTTTCTGCTTATATTTATACCTTTACATCTTTTTGCTCTGAACTATGAACTGCACTCTGGCACCAAAAAGCACAAAGTCGTGTTACCTGGCTTTCAGTTGCTCCTCCCCAGGGATCAGATCCAGGTGAGCCCCAACTCGGCCCTGCTGATTTGTGCTCAGCATGATGAAAATGTAACTGGCTCTCTGAAATGAGATCTACAGTAAAATACTTTGGAAAGACACACACACACACACACACACACACACACACACACACACACACACACACACACACACACACACACACACAC
>JAOTRA010000009.1:4098853-4118086 GCA_026260255.1 Pseudolaguvia tuberculata | reverse complement strand
TATATATACACTTTTCCAGGGTATTTACAGTTTTATTACAATCATGTGACTCAGTCGGTTTATAAGGAAAATTTATGGAGAAAAGAATCCAAATAAAATAAGTATTTTTAAAATAAGTACAGCGTCAGTTTTTCTAGGGTGACCCGCTCAGAGTTTGTATAGAAACTCTGCATGTTGGTTGTTCCACACAGCCTGAAGAACAAACCACAGATCCTCTGTCCCATGATCTTCTTTCCTCACTGTAGCAGTGGGAGCTGATCCCGTCAATGAGGCTTGAGGTAATGTAGTGTAATAAATGAACTGCTATTTAAGTGCTTCAGTGCATTAATACACAACGAGGAGAACAAAGAAGTTGTGGAGGGAACACAGTGTAGACTTGGTCCTGATGAAGGTCATTATGTTTTTTATGATCTTGCCAAAAAGTCAGTAAAGCACTGGAGAATTTTACGCCTGTGATTTGCGGTGGAGTTTCCCTTTATTGTGCTCAACTGTTTGGATAGGTTTAATCCGTTTTTATCTATATTTTATTCTCTCAATCACGTGTATGTACAGCATAAGATCCATTAAAAGACTTCATCCAGTAGTAATGATGACACGCTCACGGTGACTGCGTGTCTGACTGCCGTTTGTACTACGGCTCATATGGTGTTTATTCAGTTGTAATGAAGACAAGAGAAGCGGGTTTATACAACGCAAGCTCACACGCAGTTTATTGGGGTGTTGACTTATCCACATTCCACTTTAATGGCTTGTGTCTGCATTGCATTACACACACACACACACACACCACACACACTCTTGGGGCCCTTCTCCGTCTCATAGGTTGCCATCTTTGTGGTGACGCCACTTTGACGTTCTCCTTATTTTTGCTGCTCCAATTTCTTTTTGAAGGCGGCTCCAGCGTTGGCGCAGTGTGGCTTGGACTCATCAGTCCTGTGCGTTTGCTGTTTTAAAACACCAAGTGTGTGTGTGTGTGTGTGTGTTTTATTGCCATATGTGGCTACTAGAAGTCTACAGTTCCGCTAGTTTCAATATAGAAATAAATCTGCAATGATTACTATCTGGTCTGCTGCCAGTTTCTGGATCGCTGAGTGATTTCCATTTTTTATTCGTCTTTTTTAGTCTTATCAGCCAGTGAGGCGTTTTACAATTTACCTGTGGTCTTTATCAGGCCCCCTGCTGACAGGGCAGGGAGCTGTAAGTGATTTTCAGAGGGCCCAGTGGCACAGACAGAGCGGAGAAGTGAAGGTTGTGTTTCTCCTCCTGTGGAGACAGTGTTCTAAGCCCACAGCTGGAGCCAGCACATGTCATCAGCCTGCTGTCTTTGTGTGTCTGTGCACATCTGGAGCAAAATGAAAGTAAAGAAGGAGCCTTGAGACCTAACCACAACACAGAACTTGTAAATGGAGACAGTCTGTTGCTTACTCTTTCACACCACATCTCTCTTTCCCTCGCTCTCTTTTATCTCAGTGGATTTATTCTCTCCTTCAAATATTTTCTTTCTAATTCCTACGTGCAAATTTACAATGATGTAAATTATAGAAAAGAGAGTGCCATGTTTGTGAATCTAGGCAGGGCTTCTGCATATAAAATTAGATGTTCAGAAAGATCGTCCTACAGAACCTCTGAGAAGTAAAGTCTGACCCGAGCTGGGTTCATGCTGGCTGACCTCCACCTGCCCTCCAGCAGAGATGTCTGGGTCGAGTCAGCGCTCTTGCACTGTTTTTCGCCTCACTTCAACAGATCCGGAATAATGTTTATTTAAGTTTGAAAATCAAAGCAAGAAATTAGCAATGTTATGGTTCATGGTTTAAATATCAGAAATAACTTGGATAATAGTGGAATGAAAAAGATATCTGACCTTTGACCCTACATGACTCAAAGCCTCTCCAAAGCATGATTGATGTATACCAGGTCATATGTTTGTAGTGTATGTCTAAAGGATAATTGTGAACGTGGCTGTCGGTCTAGTGAGCTTGTCGTGGACCTGCATGGGCCTGTTGGTGGAGTCTTGGCTGCTCCTCATGCTTAGCAGTCTTCACATAGCAGGAAAATTGGCTCAGAAACACACCCTGCCTGACCATCTACGGCTGATTTAATCACAGCCCTAAAAAGGAACTCCCTTGTCATGCGTCTGGTTTTTGTCTGGGCAGCGTTGGCTGTCGCACCGTGGCGTCCCGGAAGTCTGGAGCACCGTCTTTACCTCGTTGCCGGGAACAGGAATTTTCAGTTCTGCCTGTGTTGACACAGAGATGTGAAAATAACAGCTCCTAGATCTTCAGCTACAGAGACACATCTGTGAAAGTCTCACACACTCTTCATTTCCTGCATAGGGCTTTGGATTAATAGAAGTCTCACGGTGACTTACCAGGACGTGTGAGAACACTACCTCAAGCGACTCATACACTGAAATGTTCCTAAACAGTTTCTCTGCCAACGTTTGATCTCCAGCACATTAGATCAAGCGACACGCGGTTAGTGTTGTAACTTGGACAGAGAACGAGTTGCAGTGCAGCCGCCATTGCTGTCGAGTGAGTGTAGTCTGCCTCTGTGGAAAACATGGAATAGTCTATATACAAGTTTGACTTCTATAAACCTCCAGTCCTTTAAACCGAGGCTTCGGTTGGCATTTAACCATTTTACAAAAGCTGCACAAATCTGTGCCGTGCAAATTAAACGCCATACAGGAAGCTGAGGTCATGTCACGCTGCATCACACCAGCATGGACTCAGCCCAACCCCTCCCTGTAGAATAGGGTTGAGGGGGACAGAATATACGCCTTTGTTTTCTACCCTCTGACACCACACACACACACACACACACACACACACACACACAACTGTTGCGAAAGTTAGTCTTAAACACCTGGAAATGTTAAAAGAACTGGTGGTTTGGCCACTTGGCAAATAATATTGGAAACCCATGGGTTAGTTTAAGAGAAATGTTGAAGGATGGAGGAAAACACACACGTGCGCACACACACGCCTAATGCTTGGCATCTGGCACTTGAAGCTGATTTCCCCTCTCTTTGATCTCCTCATAACCTCCTCAGATCTTTTCTTGCTTCACTTCTCAGTCTTTCTCACTCACACACCAACACAGTATCTCTCGATCATTTTGTTCTAAAGTCAATAAAACATAAGCCTCCTACAAACATTTAAGACTATATATGTGAAATAAGTAGGTGAAGTGAGTATCATGTCCGATTCCTGAGTGTGTGAGAATCAGTATGCAAAATGTTTCCAGGTGGTCCACAGATTCTCATCCCACCAGTGTAGATATTGGATGAGACTACATGAACCATTGTTAGCATGTGGAATGGAACATCTCCTAGGTTTCAGTGCATGGAATGATTGAATGGACGCCTAATATGTCATGAACTTGATGAGATTTAAAAAAAATGCCCTCTTTCCTAAGTTCTAAACTCAGCGGTTTCCATTTCTAACCTGCTTACAGATCAGTTCACAGCCCTTTTCCTCATTGTATATTTTGCTGCATTCTCACATTGACCTCGGAAGAAGAGCCGAGTGTATAAACAGGTTTAAACTCCTCCCACTGCAAAGCCAAAAAAACCACACACACACTACTTTTAGTGGCCTTATGGTGTTCTCTGGCCTGTTTCACACGTCTTATGGACTCGTCCCAATTGTGATTGTCATAGTGTGTGTCTTTCTCTCTCTCACACACACACACACACACATGGAGCTCATCAGGATTAATACTGTGAACTGCAGATGATTGCCCTTCTGTTGGCCCTGTTGTGCCGCTCGGGAGTCCACAGCTCAATCCTGTTTGTGCCATTTAATTCATGTAACAATTATGTCAGGGTGTTTACATAAGACCAGATGAGGTGTGTGTCAAGCGATTTCAAGCCTATATCCACTAGTAACTGCAGTAGTCCCGACAGAATTTGTAGACCTTAGGGTGCTGTATCTGTTATTGCACTGTGTGTGTTCAGAATGTTGGCTTGCACAGACTATCCTCAAATCCCTCTTTGGAGATGTAAACAGTGCCATACTATTGGCACCCCCTTTTAAAATAAATATGACACTTAATGTTAGACTAAATTAGGAGTTTTTACATAAAATAAACAAATTGTCAGGGATAAAATCACAACCCCCCCCCCCACCCCCAATGTGGCACTGTTCACTGCTTACAAAATAACTAATAGTAAATTTTTATATTTTTACTTAATAATAATCAAGCAGTCAAGGGTTTGGGGACCAGAAGCTAGATTTTAGTGTTTCTGGGGATTAAACACCAATATTCTGATCCAACAGCCTAACCCACGAACCACTACCTTCCACTAAAAGTGTTTATACGTCGCTCTCCGTCACCAGGAGCTACGTAGCCTTCAGGCCATGTGATGTTTGCTTAGGTGGAGAGTTGAGTTCAGTCATCTGTAATTCGGCACACAGGATTTACAGTTTCCCAAAAGGATGTATGATTTTATGTAAGATCTGCAGATATGCAGATCTGTTCCAGTTCGGAGGTTGTACTGTTTCCTTCTATATGGTGGTGAAATGAGATGAAAATGATAAATAATATTTATGTAACACATGAAGGTCTGGGAGGGATTGGAGTAAATCTGACTGCTTTAAGGTTGGTGACCATAGCAGTTTTCTGTAAATGTTAACCACCATACTTGCGGCAAATCACGTGATCCTCTGTGGACTGTGGAAGGGTGTTCTCGTGGTACGCTCAAAGTACTTTACAGCATTCACGTGTGCAGCTCTGGTTACGAGTCTTGTTCCTCTAAGGGTTTTGGGTCATTAGAGAAGTTTTTTTTCTTTTTTTTTTTCCTCATGTCTTTTTCACATACATGTTTATTTATAGAGCTAAAGAGTCTGTTGCTAGGAGATGTACCAGAGCCGAGAAGCAAACAAGAGGAGAGAGAGAGAGAAAAGGATGAGAGTGCAGTGAAAAGGTGTATTACTTTGGCTATCTGGAGGACCAGTGAACACACACACACACACACACACACACACACACACACACAATGACTCAGCACTGTTCTTCCTCACACAGTCCAGTTCTTGTCTCTCACCCACTCGACTCATCATGTATCAGCTCCATCTATGTGGAGTAATCTTCCTCTCAGTCACAGAATCAGCAAATCAGATATCAGAATTATCTACAGCAAGGGCCCCTAAATGTTTTTTTTTTCATGAGGGCCACATACTTGTTCCTTTTTTACTATGTTACTCTTTATTACACAGGGTGGAACGACTACCGGTATTTTAATTGTATTTTTCTTGCTTCCTAGTGTTTGATTAGATTAATTAACTATTTATTATTGACCATCCCGACAATTGAATAATTGTCGGGATGAAAACAAAAAGAACTGAACAAAAAAAAATCCTCACTTCTCTGCATTTGGTTCGACCTTGAATTTTCTTGCCGGTTCTTGTGCAGTAGAACAGGCATTATCATCACATTTATATTAAATGTACTCGAATACTCCTGTTTATTACCAAACTAAAGACATTCATTCATCTCACACGCTTATTCCCTAATTCGGGGTCATGGGGGGTTTGCATCTCGGTTCACATAGGGAGAGAGGCAGGGGTACACCCTGGACAGGTTGCCAGTCTATCGCAGGGCTAGATATAGATGAACAACCACACACACACACCATTCACTCCTATGGCCAATCAACCTAATGTACATGTTTTTGGGCTGTTGGAGGAAACCAAAGTACCCAGAGGAAACCCATGCAAGCACAGGGAGAACATGCACAGAAAGATTGCAGGAATTGAACTTGGAACCTTCTTGTTGTGAGGCAACCGTGCTAACCACTATGCCGCCCTCAAACAAAATATGGCCATGGTATTGCAGAGAGCCGGTTTAAATGTAGGCGTGGGATATAGTTTAGGGATGTCTGATCTACAGCTTCAACAAGGAGTTAGTGTAGAAAGACCATAAGGATGGATGCAGTCATGCTGATTATCTTGTCAGTTATTCCTAAAGCTAAAATCCGTTCTGTTTCCACGTTCCTCTGCTTTTGCAACGGATTGGGTTTTGACATTAGTCAGCGAACATGCGGTCTAGTGTGCCAGTCGAGTTGAGTCTGGTCTGACTGTGAGAAAGCACTTTACCTTACTGACGTAATGACCTTCCACTCACTGACTATTGAGTCTTTTGTGTTGATAACATGTGAGCGAATAGTCGCATGGGCTCGACTCTGCTTTTGTTTTGACTGCCGCCTCAAGGACACGGAGTTCACTACTAATAAAGGAACATTGTATAATAGAATAATAAACAATTGCTGATCTTTAATCAAATGTAAACATTGTGTTGATTTGGTGATTCGAAATTGCCCATGGAGTGTGAGTGGTTGTTCGTCTGTGTATGGCCCTGCGATGGACTGGCGACCTGTCTCCCTGCCTCTTGCACTGTGCGCGCTAGGATAGGCTCCCTCAGCCCCCCCCCCCCACACACTTCAAATTAGAGAATAAACGGGTAAGAAGATGAATGAATGAATTACAATCCTTTATCTGGGCGCTGCGTAAATATTACCTAATATTATGTATTACTATAGTAATATATTCATTCTAATTTGAAACAGGAATTGACATTTTAGTGCCTTTTTATTTTCATAACTAAACCAAGATTCCCATCTTTTCTTTGGTTTTATAGTAAAAGGGTTTGAGATATTGGTGGTCTTGACGTTCATTACTGTCGGGCTTTGCAGGGTTTGCTTTCCCAGACTGGGCGTACAAGCCAGAGTCGAGCCCAGGATCCAGACAGATCCAGCTCTGGCATTTCATTCTGGAGTTGCTCAGGAAGGAGGAGTACCATGAGGTCATCGCCTGGCAGGGCGACTATGGTGAGTTTGTCATCAAGGACCCGGACGAGGTGGCACGGCTGTGGGGAGCCCGGAAATGTAAGCCTCAGATGAACTACGACAAGCTGAGCAGAGCTTTGAGGTGAGGAAGCAAGTCCATACTCGTGTTCTGTTCAGTAATTTAACTAAATATTTTATTTCAAATGTTTATTTATGAAGCAATTTACATTCTACAGTATATTATAATACAAATTATTCCTTTCCAACAATGCATTCAAAAGGACAAATGTTTTTAGAGACTGAATGAAGTATTAGGTTTTGATGCATGTCCATCTTCATGATGTCTGATAGAGTTGCCTCTGTTTTCATTATTTCTTTTTCAAACATTAGTGGAGTCCAGATGCAGTCAGTTCAATTGATTGGACTGAAATGAAAGAAGCACATGTGACCGTACAGGGTCCTACACTTCAGACTGTGATAGCAAATACTGCAATAGCTAGAAGCAAAGGCTGTGACGTGAATGCAATATAAAAAGTTCCAGAGCAAATATATGACTGCCCTCATACCAGCCAATAGAGTGTGCACACATCTGTGTGGATTTTTCCTATTTAGAGGGATAATTTTGCCAATTAATACCCCAACAGTAACCAAAGAAAAAAGGATGGTGTAGTAGTTAGCACAGTCGCCTCACAACAAGAAAGTCCCATGTTCGGTTCCTGACCCGGGGAGCTTTCTGTGTGGAGTTGCGTGGTTGCGTGGGTTTCCTCTGAGTAAACCAGGTTGGTTGATTCTAAATTGCCCGTGTGAGTGGTTGTTTGTGTGTGCCCTGCGATGGACTGGCAACCTGTCCGGGGTGTACCCCTATGTGCGCTGGACCCTCTCAGCGGAACCTCGTGACCCCAAATTAGGGAATAAGCGGGAAAGACAATGAACGAATGGGTTAGGATATCAATAGGAGATCATGGAATATTCATATCCAATAGTTGAAAGACATATTTCTGGTAAAACAGGTTTGGTGTAACAAAGTCTTTTAAGATTTGAGGCCACAATGCAATATTGTTTGTCTCTTTGTGTAAGGGAAATTCAGGACACAGTAAATCATGTGATCTGTTCCATATTTATTTGTTCAATTATTCATTTCACAGAATGTCTTTTTAACGCTACAAACTTTGCTTCTTTTGGTCTCTTATGAATTCATGTTTGTCTCCACGGCAACAGCAAATGCCCACTCAAACCCACTGAACATGTCCTGGCCATCCCATATTAATTTACATCACATCATCCCCCTGACCACGCACACACACTGTCCTACTTAAATATCTTTCGCACGTTCATCTGTACATCCTTTCCTCACATGTGCCTACACACTTTCTGTTCTACAGATGCAGTGTTATTATAATAAATAAATGCAAAAGATTTTTTCTTTTACATTTTATATTGAGAAAGATGTTCAGTAGGATTGGGTCAGAGGCAAGAACATAAGAATTCTCATAGTAGACAGTATGTCTCTTTGTGCACATTGGCTGTGTCATGCCGGAACAGAATCACATGTGCTGGATGCTCATTGTTTTAATGATGCGTATTGTTTTAATGTTTCAGTAGAATTTCAGTCAAGATTAAATCAGCTGGGAAGTGTGTGGGTGGGTGTGTTTGTGCATGTGTGCTTGGAAATGCACGGATCAGAGAAGAGATTGTGGAATAGATTTAAGTTCAACTTTATTTCTATTGTCATGATGTAAACTCTGAAAACAAACGTGACTCACTGTATAGTCCCCATCTACAGGTTTCAAGGGTTAGTGCAAAAGGATTTGATTTGCTGTTCTGTCAGTTTAACTATGTGGAAAATGCATTAGGAAATTGCTGGACGATTCCTTCATATTAAACAGTGATTTTCTGATGCTTGAAGTCTTGCTTTATAATGTGTGATAGGCTTGTATTATTGTGCAGCAAATCCCTTATGTTGATCGTTTTTGGCTGAAATCGAGTCTATTTAACCTGTTGGTCTGAATTTTCACAGGTACTACTACAATAAACGGATTCTGCACAAGACCAAAGGGAAAAGATTTACTTACAAATTTAACTTCAACAAGCTTGTGCTGGTCAACTACCCCTTCATTGACATGGGATCTGCAGGTAAAGCTCAGCAGGTTTAGAGGATCCTTACTGGATTGAGGCGTTTCTAAGTCTTCGTGTTGGTCTGCTTTCTTTTGATTTTTTTTTCATTTTCTACTATCTCTTCTATCAGGTTCCAATGTCCCTCAGAGCGCACCTCCGGTTCCATCAGCTGTAGGAACACACTTTCGTTTTCCTCCCTCCACTCCATCTGATGTTCTCTCCCCAAACCCTGAAGATCTGCGCAGTCCCGGAGTGTTCACCAGCGTGGCACGGCGAGCAGCACGGGGTTCTGTATCTGACTGCAGTGATGGCACATCTGTAGCCTCTGAGCTGGAGGAGGTGGGTATCACTGCCAGTGATGAGCGTCCAGCGGAGCGTGCCTTTAGATCTCTGTTCCTGCCTCATCATCCTCGACTGACTCACGACTCTCTGTTCCGCATGTACGGTGTTCCTCCTCCTGCGCCGGTACCATTCCCGGCCTCACCTCTGCCTGGCGGCGCCCTGCTTCCCCCACAACTCTCACCTGCGCTCTCCCTGACTTCCACACCGAGCTCACACCTGCCCTATACACCCTCCCCCTCGCTGGCGTCGCCCATGCCTGGCTCTCGCTTCTCCTTTAGCCCAGAAGACATGAAGCGCTATCTGCAAGCGCATGCTCAGAGTGTCTACAACTACCACCTCAGTCCACGCGCCTTCCCACACTACCCCACCATTGTGGTGCCCCAGCCGCAGCGCCCAGATAAAGGATTGGCTGGTCCGGCACTTGGGGCACACTTTACTGCTCACCCACTGCATCACCAGCAACCTGAAGAGCCCCACCCCTCACCATTTAAGTTCAAGCTCCAGCCCCCGCCGCTGGGCCGAAAGCACAGGGATGGCCCGCCCCCGTCAGCAACAGGACATGCTCCCTCTGTTACCATCTCTACAGGCTTGTTTGTGGGTGAGTGTAGCTCTTCCACGGGGCAGGGCTCCAATTCTTCACCTTCTGGACTAGGGAGTGGTGGGCCACCAAAAATAAAGGTCAGTATTTACTAAACTCGTACACATCTCTCTAAAACAAAGTGCAATGCAGGTTTTTTAGCAAAGTCTTATTTTGTATGTTATACAACTTCTTTTCCAGGTTGAGTCTATTTCAGACATAGAATCAGAAGAAGAAGTAGAGGTCACTGATATCAGCGAAGATGATAGCTGTGATGTCTTTGTCCCAACACATTGCAATGGCGGACCTGCCCTTTTACCCTGTCCTGATGGGATCATGGATCATGAAGATGATGAACTAGAAGAAGACGTTTTTAAGACCCCAGCTGCACCTTCCTCTGGTGCGGTTAGTGGCATTGCCATTGGTGTTGGCATGACCTTGCTGGGCGTTAAAGCTGAACCCAGAGAAGGTAGTCCAAACAGTCCCGGTGGCACCCAGTGCATCCCGCTGAAGCTGCGCTTCAAACGCCGCTGGAGCGAAGACCAGCGAATGGAGGCAGAAACTGAGGAGGCAGAAGACAAAAAGAGCCGTGCTGAAAAAGACGAACCCTCAACACGAGGAGCGCATCATCAGACAGGACAACTAAACGACGAGGGAGGAAGCCCTGCAAGTTTGGCCGCTCCTCTGGGTGCAGGTCAGAGAAGGGTGAGTTCTGAGTTACAGAAAGCAACGGCACAACTGTCTTTAGAAAACAACGGGTGCTAAAGAGTTAAGTGCAGTGAGTTTTGCTTAGCTATCGAATGCGGATACAGACAACGCCTACGCACAGATTCCCTCAATTCAAGGTGCTGAGACACTACAAATGGATTTAGTCCTGTATTTGACCTGCTCACTCAACCCCACCACCCGTATAAACTGATGTTCTCTGATGATGTCTTTTAGTTCTGAACTCTAGAGAGACTCTGTAATTTACAGTTTGAGGAGGATCATCAACACATTTTAAACCCAGTTGAATGAAAGTGCCTGACCTGGAGTTTAATCTACTCCACTATCCTGAGAAATGGATGAAGAAGTGGTAGTCATTTGATTAAGGATTGACCCGGGCTCTGCTGCTTAGGACGCTTTAGCTACGTAATGTTTTTAACTAATGACAATTTTTAAGTCAGGAACCAATGACTGTCAGCATGATACTCTTGAAGGTCCTGGAAGAGTTGTACCGAACAAATTCACCATCTCTCTCTCACACACACACACACACACACACACACACACACACACACACACACACTTACTGCTGAACACGGCTCTAAAAACCACTTTTAGGGTCCACTAAAGTTTGTAACAACAGACTATACAGAGCTCACCCCATTGTCTCCATTCCACTCTGCTGATGTGTCCAGATGTGCATTCAGCCCTTGTTCTGAATAGGTTTTAGAGCTATTCTTTAGAGCTTGGTATTAATGCCTGAGACCAAGTAGGAGTGCATTTTTAAAGACTCTTTCTACCCATTTAAAAAATCTATTTTAATCCCAAAAGCTACAGCAGTGCACCAGGAGCCACTAAAGAAGTCCTTAAACAGCAAACTGTCAGGCGTGCGTCCGCAAGAAATTGTTCGTAGGTCCAGGAAGTGAGACTGTGCCTTTTTCTCTGAAGATTTACTGTACTTGTTCTCATAAAAACTTCATTAAAGCGGAAAAGGACCTCCGACTGCACACACATCTCAGACCATTTTATTTTTACTATAAAGAAAAACAAATCAGAGCCCATATATTTCATACATTCATGATCTATATAGAATATATATTTGATACAGATGATTTATCTCCAAACCTTTACTAGATTTGATCCGTCTATTTTTAAAAATGAGAATATTTTGAGCGCTCTGATCAGAAATGTCAGCAGAGCTCTGCATGGTCCTGGAAAGAGTTTTGTTAAAGAAAAGACAGAATATGATTTTTAGCTAAGACAGAGAGTGATTGTTTTTAGAGGACAGGAGCGATTGCAGACTTCAGGAAAGAACACAGGTCTGGACCATGAATCGAATGCAAACCCTTCATTTAGAGAATTATGACAGCAGACAAGAGTTAAAAACCTTTCAAATGAGTTGTTTTAAATTTTTTATCCTTCATGAACATACTTCAAACTGCCCCCCCCCGTCTCTCTCGCCTCTCACTCCCCTCATTCTCCTCTCCCGCTCTCTTTTCTGTAATTCCCCTCTTTCACTTTAATTTTTTACCCCCTCTCTTTTTTCTCTCATCCCCCTCTTTCATTTACCCCCCTCTCTATCAGCTCCTCTGCTGAATTGCACCAGCTCTACCTTACAGCTGCCTTACTTATTCATACTTGTAAAAAAGTATATATATATATATACTTTTTTTTTTCTTTCATATTTTCAGTATAGGCCTTGCTGTTTTATTAGTAATGTCATCATTTATTTTATTTGAAATATTACATATATTTTGTACCTGTTCTCAAAAGATTAAGCTTCCTTTAAGTGTATTCCAGTTTGTCAGATTCTCACTTTTTTATCAGGTTTTAATAGTTAAACCTCAGATAAAATGGCAGAGGGGTGACATTATACTATACATTATTTTCATCCGAGTATATATATATATATATAATTTTTTTTTTTCTTTTAATCATTTTTTTGTACATAGTTTTTTTGCATTTTGGCCTGTAGAAGGTTGAAGAGGTTCTTTAAGTAAAAGAGATCTCGTTTTTTTTTTTTTTTGTACAAGCCTTTTCTGTTCCTCTGCCACACATACACTCTCGCTAGTTATGGGATGTGTGTTTTGTTCTGTAAGATGACATCATGAGGAAATGTATTCTAGTTTTCTTTTTAAATCTGTAATCAGGGTTCATTAAAACCAGGTAAACATGAAACAACCTTCTTTCTCATTTCTTTAAAATACTGATACGTCTTTATCAAACCTTTTTGCCAATATTGGTGTGTGTGTGTGAGAACAGGTCACATGACTACAGGAGCATCAAACACTTAAACACTATGGTTAAAGCTTTCAAAAGTTGTTAACATTTATAAAAAAAAAATAACCCCATAAATTAGTATTGCAGATATTTAACAGTATTATTTTTATAATGTTTTAATATTTGGGTATGTATTAATTGTGAAGTTCTATTACTCACACCGTTTGCATTCTTTGGGCTCTATCAGCAGACACTTCAGAGCCAATCACACTCAGCAGGTAGTAGGGGGATGGGATAACATTGCATACAGAGCACAGGGTCAAAGGTCAAGCCCTGTGGGGGCAAAAGTGAAACGATGCATTAGTGTTGCATTTTAACAAAAGGGGCTAATTAGTGTAAGATTGTAAGTGTGGGTTGATTGACTGCCCCACCCCCGTTTTCTCCCCCTATAGAATGCATACAATATCCACTGCTGCTGTAAGGCTGATTGGTATTTCCTGTAAATAAATCAAAAACGTCTGTTTACAAAAAAATAAGCAGCGAAAGCTAAGCATCTGCCATTTTCTTTTAATTAGCAAATCAAATTTAACTTTCCTCTTTTATTCTCTAAATCTGAGTCATGGGGGTCTGCTGGGGCTTATACCAGCGCACATAGGGCGAGAGGTGGGGGTACATTCTGGACAGGTCGCCAAAAAATCAGAACCAGATGCTGTTTGGATGAACAAATACACACCATTCTATCTAAATGTACACTGGTTGGCCAAAAAGTTGCCACCTGGAGTAAACTAAGCGTTAGGTCTGGGGTTGGTCAGGTTGAGGTTCAGTACCAATATGTGCTCAAAGAATAAGGTCAGCTGACTACCTGAATAAACTTGAACGACCAGGTTGTTCAGTCAATGGTATTTGTTCCAGGTATATTCCAAGATGACACTGCCAGGATTCACCAGGCTCAAATTGTGAAAGAGTGATTCAGGGAGCATGAGACATCATTGTCTGATGATGACAGAATCTTTTGGATGTGTTGGAGAAGGTTTTGCACAGCAGTCAGACTACCATCATCAATGCAAGATCTTTAATACAACAATGGATGGAAATAAATCTTAAGACATTGAAGAAGCTTATTGAAACAATGCCACAGCGAAATCGACGCTAAACGTGGTCTTACCAAATATTTAATTGTGGGGCCTTTTTTGGCAGAAACCTTTTTTTGGCCTTAAATTGTCTACAGTTACAACAATAGAGGACATTGCTTTACAGTAATTAGGTTTAAAATAGATTTAATTTCATTATGTATCTTAATTTGGCTGTATTTGTTATATTAACGCTTTTGTACACTGGTTGTAGGGGTGTGTTGCCAGATATTTACAAACTAGAAAAGCCTATATAGGCCCCTGTGTAAATTGACTCATACTGTAGAGGAAACTTGCCTTTCTTGTCACTGTTCTTATCTCTGTAGTGATTTAGCGCATTGCTAAGCTAATTTATCTTCTGTAATCTGGAGACGAAACCTACTCTTCTCTACTTTTTGGATTTGTGTCCTTAACAAGGTTGTGGTGTCTCCATGCTATGTCCTGCTATTCCTATCACATTCTAATAGTGAAGGCAGATCCTGCTGTTCCACAAGGTCTTGAAAGACTTATCAGATGGACAGGAACCTCGAACAGAAAGAGATGTCTCGCTCCCAAAAGATTAAATTTACATGAAATAAAATGATGTGAAGCGGAAACTCGAAAGTCAAGTTTAGTTAAATTAAAAAAAAAAATACAACACATTTTATTAGTTGTTGCTTCTCATGAACAATCAGTCTAAATTACTCAACACCTTCAGACTAATTTCATTAATTTGGCTCCAGGAGCACTTAATAACCTTGTGTAATGTTAAATAGTCTGGGTTCACTTACTTTTACCTCTGACTGCTTAAATGGTGTGTCTAATAAAAACAGTAATTAGATATGTGTGCAGTTTACCTTTATTATCTGTTGTTATGATTTAGAGGATCAGATCACATTCAATGTCAAAATCTACATCAAGGGTGGTTCGGTGGTGTAGGGGTTAGAACGGTCGCCTCACAACAAAAAGGTTTCCTCCGGTTACTCCAGTTTCTTCCCACAGTCCAAACACCTGTACATTAGGTTGATTGGTAAATCAAAATTGCCTATAGGAGTTAATGTGTGTGTGTTTGGTTGGTCGTCTATGTGTGCCCAGCGATGGACTGGCTAACTGTAACCCTTGCCTCTTGCCCCATGTTCGCTGGGATAGGCTTTAGAAGAAGATGAATGAATCTACAGAGACCCCAACAGCACACACAGTTCTTTCCATGGAATGCACATACTTTCTCTTACCACTTCACCAGTTTAATTCAGCGCTATACTAAATCTATTTGCCAGAACTGCTGGGTCCATTTAGAGTGTTTCTAGGTGGCTTGGTTTGGTCACCATCTAGTGGTGCACTGTGGTATTGCAACACCTATTTGACTATAGAACCGTGAAGACCATAGGGTTGAGCTTAATATCATATAAGAGGGCGGGGCTTTTATCATCTAGAACAGCCGAGAGTTTTTCCATAAGAGGGCGGGGCTTTTTCATAAGAGGGCGGCGCTTTTATCATATAGAACAGTCGAACTTTTTCCTCACGAGTGTGAAGCTTATAGCCATTTATAAAGACAGCTTGCTATCATTTATAAGAGGGCGGAGCTTATTACAATATAAGTAATATTATATAGGGGCAGGACTTATTCTCATGAGAAGGCGGGGCTTATTCTTTATATGAGGACAGAGCTTTTTATCATTTATGAAAAGGCAGAGAGTATCTCATGCTAGTAATATATGAGGGTGGGGTTTATTGTCATGTTTATATGATGGTGGGGTTTATTGTCATGTTTATATGAGGGTTGGGCTTATTGTCATGTTTATATGAGGGTGGGGCTTATTGTTATAATATATGTGGACGAAACTTTCTATCATTTATGAAATGGTGGTTTTTATTTATTTTATTTCTGAAATGTATTTTTAGATATAAAACGTTGGTGTTTATTGCATTATTATATGAAAATGCAGCATTCTATACTTTATAAAAGGATAGAATAGTGGTCACCTGAGCAAGACCCTTATCCCCCAAAATAGTGGTCACCTGAGCAAGACCCTTATCCCCCAAAATAGTGGTCACCTGAGCAAGACCCTTATCCCCCAATTGTTCAATTGTACATAAGAGATTAAATGTAAATGTTAAATGCTCTAAATGTATATAAGGGCGGAGCTTTTTAATGTAATATAAAAGTGGAGCATATTGTTAAATAAGAGACACCATTGCTCCACAGTGGGACTGAATGCGGCTCTATCTAAAATCTATAGAATGCTGATTTTAGGCTACCCCCAAGCTTTTTACAATAGAGAAAACTGTGTGTCTTTGTGTGGTGGTACAAAAAAAAATCAGACCAAGATGTAGTCTAAAGTTGCACTTTAATCCTAATACATACGCATTCGTTCAAGCCCCCTCGCACCCTCTTCACCCTAAACTACAGGTACACACAGCTCTGAACAAAATCCAGAAGTTTAAAAACTCCATGTAGTGACTAAGAGTAAAGAGAATGAGAACGAGAACACGGAGGACGAGGAGCAAGAGAAAGAATCGTAAAATCTACAGAATCGACCTTCCAAGTGTAAATGACCTTCCAAGAATCCAACATCTACCAACATGACTATTAATGCATGTTTCCTAAACCAAAGTATGTACAGAGGAAATATAGGGGTGAAACTCTTTGGTTATGAGAAAATACTTTGATTTTTTGCTGCCTTCTTCCAAACAGCTTTGGATTAAAGCTGTATCAATAAAATACACAACAAAGACATAGAACTGCAACAACGATTATTTATAACAAAGGAACCGATTTCAACAATCTTGTTTTTTTGGTCACTATATTGTTCGGAATAATTATTAAAGAGTTATTTCTGTTTTATCTGAATATCCAAAATATACTGAAGCATTCAATTCTTGCATTTGTCACTTTTCCCGAATAAGACACATAAAAAAAAGATTCCAGTTCCTACATACAGAAAAAAGGGGGGAAATCCCAGATGTGAAATACAGATGTGTTCTGTACTGATCAGCAAATTGGTTGACTGGTATAAAGATTGAAAAGTAGATATCTTTACCTGTGTTAATAAATGTTCATGTTATTAGAGTTTAACTTTAGTGTCTGGTAAGATTTTCACTGTTACCACACACACACACACACACGCACACACACTACACTTCAAGTGAACGCAGTGACAATGTGCATGATCGGCACATAGCAGAAGTTCACTGTGGCTCTGTCCAAAATCGCATACAACTTAAGTACATACTGCATTGGAGTAAATTCATACTTCCCCACTGATCTATATAGTATAGTAACAGATATTATGAATATGATTTGGGTGTACTACATCCAACATGTTGATATTATATATAACATAATATAATATATAATATAATATAACATAATATGTGACATAAACCCTTAACCACTGTGATTTCCATTTACCGTAAATCCCAGCAGTGGTAACTTGGTCTCTGGGTGCAGGGTTGAGACCCACAATCTTCTAGTAATCCCAATAACACAACAACAACTGAGCTAATACTTTTCCTATGTATGTCATGACAGACAGCAGTGTTCATTTAATGTTGGATTCTGTTGAATAATTTTAATAATTGATGATGAGAAACAAGTGCAATTTAACCGGAAGGAATCGTAAATTCCCTTTAAAGCTACTTTTTTAAGTGCTAGCACAGTGGTCGAGGTTTTGGAAATGTGGGAGTTCGATTTCACCAAGTTGTCGCTGTTAGGCAGCTGAACAACATTCACATTTAAATTATTTGCCAGTGACTTACATGCTATTATTTCTTTGTGCAACTGAGCAATTGGGGGGCTAAGGGCCTTGCTCTGGGCCCCACGGTGGTTCCTTGGCAGAGCTGGGAATCGAACTCCGGTCTTTCTGTTATCAGTCCAATGTTCCCTTTTAATCCCAGTTGCTCTGCTGTATGAAAGAAAGGATCTGCAACATGCTGTAAATGTAACGTAGTGATGAAAAGTGCAGCGTCACTGCTTTACACTATTTTTTAAAACAACCAGAGAACTTATGTACTGTATTCTGCATACTACATATTTGGATGTATTATTCGTTTGCTTAGTTTCACATCCCATATACTGTAGTATGGAAGTATGCGATTTTGGACAGCCTGTAAAAAAAGTGTATTATAAAAATGGTTACTAAGTTATATTAAGTAAATCAATACATTCCTCAATTAATGGCTCTAACCAACATCATCATAACTCCATCCTTGTAGCTGATTGATGAGAGTTCAGAGACAGGGTTTACTATGTCATGTTGCAATGAAGTTCTGTAGACCTTCTATAGGTTGAACTAATCCAGAAGTGGGGATAGGAGCTGATGACTGACTCGGGAGGTGAAAGGTTTGTTTAGTGAGTTTTCGTGAGCAACTCTATGGTTTGGTTCGTAAAGCACTGGAGGAACACTGCATTGCAGAGATAGAGGAGGGCAGCAGTAAGCTCCGTTTTAAAAGACTAAAACTTATAGCTATGAAGAAGCAGAATGTCAATGAAAAGAGTCCAGTGATGGACAACCAGGTGGCGAGGGTGGTGTTTAATAGCAAATCATTACAGTATATCCTATCATCACTTCATGTGATAATGTTTTGGCAAGTTTAAGGGTTTCAATTGCTACAGAACAACAGTTACATCCATGTTCTGTTCCAAAAATATCACCCGATTAACATCTAGTATGTTTTAGAATGATTAAAAAAAACAAATTTATCTTTTAAAAACATCATAAATACATAAATAGGCAAAATAATGTGTAAATAAATAAATACTATACAAATCACAAGCAAAACAGGTATTTCAAAATGAATAAACTTAAAAATAAAATACAAACAGGTTAAAGCTTTTGGTCAGAATTTCACTATCATCATCATCATCATCATCATCATCATCATCATACAGTTACAGTTTTGGCATTTGGCAGACGCTCTTATCTTATCCAGAGCGAATTACATTTGGTCTCTTTTTTACAACTAAGCAATTGGGGGTTAAGGGCCTTGCTCAAGGGCCCACAGTGGTTGCTTGGTGGAGGCGGGATTCAAACCCCGGTCTTTCTGGTATTAGTCCAACACCTTAACCACTAGGCTACCACTTCCCTTCATCATCATCATCATCATCATCATCATCATCATCATCATCATCATCATTTCATAAAGATTACAAAACCACAGCCTTTTTTTACATTAGCGGTAAGTTATTTTTAGCCTACAAAATCTAAAGTAACACTAACAGATATATTCTTGTGTGTCAACCGGTTTTGTGGGTAATTGAAGCCCCTCCTATCAACTCACCCACTTTCTTGCCCTCCAATATCACACACACACACACACACACACACACAAACACACACACACACACACACACACACACACACACACACACACACACA
>JAOTRA010000009.1:4053430-4065793 GCA_026260255.1 Pseudolaguvia tuberculata | reverse complement strand
GAGAGAGAGAGAGAGAGAGAGAGAGAGAGAGAGAGAGAGAGAGAGAGAAATTGACAACACAGAGAGACAGAGAGAGAGAGAGAGAGAGAGAGAGAGAAATAGACAACACAGAGAGACAGAGAGACAGAGAGAGAGAGAGAGAGAGAGAGAGAGAGAGAGAGATATACCTTTGCGAGGAACTTTACTGCTGCCAGATTCAGTAGCCGCCGAGTCAATGGGGCGCTTCATCACACACAGTCCTGAAACTGCGTTCTGAGCTACACACAAGCACGCACACACACCAGAGTTAATTGTATATGCAACACTTGAAGAGAGGAGGACAGGAAGACGCTCCACGTGTTTGTGGCTTACGGATGAGTGAGTCACTGTACACGTGTCCCATTTTAGGTGACAAGCGGTCCATTCCCAAAACTTTATGAATCTGTCCAAACGCCATCAGCCGCAAAGCAAACTGGGAAATGAAGAGAGAGTGTGTGAGAGGGAGTGGTAATCGATCACTTAATGGTCCCTGACAAAAATACACTGATATTCTCTGGCCCTCTGACCCACTCACCGACCCACGCCCCAACCCTCTGACCTATTGCCAGACTCGCCAACCCTCTGACTGTTGCTAAGACACTCTGCCCCGCACTCTCATTCTCTGACCCACGGTCCAGCCCGGCCCTCTGAGCCATGCTCCGGCCCTCTGACCCACTCGCCAGACCCTCTGACCCCCGCACAGACTTCATTCAAATTAAGATTTGTACCTGTGCACTCTGGGTAATGTCTTCTCTCTCTTGGGGCATAAGATAGCCACTTGCATCCACAGCTTCCCTCTCACATGGGTCATAAATACCAGGACCATCTACACATGCACGCACATAAGCACAGAGTAATACATCTAACAACAACTATGAAATATAAAACAGAGTGTGTGTGTGTCTTCACCTTCCAGTAGTATTCCAGATGCAATACACTCCAGAACTCTCCGCAGAGCCTCTCCTGGTCCCATAGGTCGCTCACTGGTTGATATCGCTTTTTCACACAGCAGCTCCAACACCTTTACACACAAATTTATTTACAACTTTACAAATTAAACATTCATTCAACACACACGCACACACACTCACCCATCCTTTAAGAGGGGCCCATGTAGGGACACGGGTACACAGATCCCTTAGGATTCGAATGATGATCACACTTGAATGCAGATTGTTAACTTTAGCCTGTGAGCAATCACACAACCACACACGCACACACACAATACACAGAAATTAGTACACAAATCCGTTAAACCGTCTCTCTATCTGTCACACACGCTTTTATATGTTGATTAAACAGCAGCTGATTTAACTGTAGTGTGTGTATCAGGGGAGTGTTTCAGAAGAGTGTTTCAGGGGTGTGTTTCAGGACAGTTTTTTTAAGGAGTGTGTATCAGGAGTGTATTTCAGGAGAGTGTATCAGGGGTATGCATCAGAAGAGTGTTTCATGGGTGTGTAAGTAATTACATTTTAGGCATGTTCATGTTCCTGCTTTACACTTCATGGATCTGTGTAAGTTTATAGTCAGATGTGTGTGTGCGCGTGTGTGTAACTAGCAGTGTTTATTTTCCCACCTCTGCTGACTGTATGATCTCTCTTAAAGAATGAGTTTTAACTCTTTCCTGGTAGAGAATAAAACTATTATAATCCATTTCTATACAGCCACGCACATGCACACACAGCAGTGGTGTTTGAGTGGAACATTCACATCTTTCCGTGATTTTAAAAGCACTTTGTGAACATTTTAACAGTTAAATTTCTTTAGATGTCTTTAGATATGAAATCGAGGTGCAAACCTGGAACCACTTGGTGTGTCGCAGAGACGCGAGAGACTCCAGGCATTTGTTTGTGTCCAGAGCGCCGGGCGGAGCTTCTATCAGACCAAACACAAGGCACAGTTTGACCAAGGGGCCCTTAGGCCTCTCCTAGGGGGCGGAGCAAACATACTAATGCTAATATACTAATATTATACTGTATAATGGGCTCTTTGGGGTGGGGTCACTTTTAACACACACACACACCAAGATACTATATCAAAATTGTATTGTGAAAAAAGTGAAATCTAGGGAACCCATGAAGCCGCATGCCCTCGACAGCCAGTCCTTCGACACACCCTATCTATCTATGTGTATACAGTTTTATCCAGTGTGTGTTTCGCTCTATTTGATCAACATCAGTTGTCTCGCTACCAGAGATCAGTTGCTCCGCCCGTTCAAGAGACCAAGAGCTTCCGGTTGGTCAAAACGCCACCGCCCCTAAAAACTCACACATTTAAAATCACAAGTGAAAGAGAAAAATATTTAATTTAAATTTGACTATTTTTAATCGAAGAAACAGGGCGAAGTACTGCAGCAAAACCCAACAAGTGAATCTATCCAATCAACCAATTAATCAATCCATTAACCAATCAAATCAATTAAACAGTCAATTAATTGATTAAATATTCCAATCTCTCATTACAGGAAAAGAATTTGATCCAGAAAAGTCGTTATAGTTTAAATGCAGGTCATCAGTGTGTTACAGTGTGCATCAGCATGTGTGTGTCCTGGCACGTATGTGCGGTTGTCAGTGTGTGTTATAGGTTTGATCTCCTGCTGTAGAGAGTTTGAGGTTTATGCTTGATTTGGTGATTAAAGGGTTAAATCACAGACAATTTTTCACTTATTAATTCACTTCCCGGTTATGCTGCAAAACATCTTCAACACGTACGCCTGCAGGCCTCATTAAAGAGCGGAAGGTGGTCTGTGTGTGTGTGTGTGTGTGTGTGTGCGCGCGTACGTGTGTGTGTGTACCTTTGTCCTGCTCCACACACTCCCTCACTATCGGTGATGTGAGGTGGATCTTCATGTTTAACACAGGTTCTGTTACTGTTTGAACTGTTACAGCAGCCTGGTCTATAACTGCACTGATCACACAATCCATCTGGTTCTGAACACACACACACGCGCACACACACATCAGACAGTGTTGGAGATGGTGTGTGTGTGTGTGTGTGTGTGTGTGTGTGTGTGTGTGTGTGTCACTCACCATCACTTCCTGTAGTTTGTTGGCAATGCTGCTCAGCAGTGTGTGTGTTGGTGTGTCGCTGCAGAGCAGGACGAGCTCCAGGTCCATATCCTGCTTCAGTAACAAACCCTTGGCTACCAAACCCACTCTTTCGACCCCTTTCAGTTTATTACCCTCCCTGTAACACACACACCTGTTACTCTGCAATGCTGTGTGTGTGAACTCCGAGGTGAGTTTGGTGAGTGTCTCACCTCACAGTGTCCTGTCTGTTTAGCCAATCAGCGATGTTCTTAAGTCGGTTCTCCACCTGAGACACGATGTTCTGCACAGCCTGCAGCTCCTCATCACACGGATACACACTCGCATGTTTCACCTTCACATGACGATCCTCAAGAACAAACAGACGCTGAGGGAGCAACATCTCCTGTTCATACACACATTACAGTCAAACACTCACCATGCACACACACATTACACACACTGCTGAGAGTTTCACTTACAGGATCAGGAGGAAGTTCTGCTTCTCTCTGCTTCATCTCAGCCACATGGGCATGATACTCTCTCAACTGATCCTCATAACACACACATTCATACCAGTAGCGCAGCTCCTCATACCTCACACACACACACACGCACACAAATGTTAAACAGTTGTAAATTATACTAGTATAGCTAATAGCTGTGTAAACTGTGTGTGTTACCTGCTGTAGTCACGTGGGTGGAGTGTGTGTCCTTCCTGTATCAAAGAGTCCCAGTACAGCAGCTCATCATAAGCCTCTTGTTCATGCCACACACACTGCATGCTTTAAACCCGCAATCTGAGCACACTGTTACACACAGTTATCATCAGTGTAAGTGTGTGTGTGTGTGTGTGTGTGTGTGTGTGTACGGAAATCTGAGCGCGTCTATTAAAAAAATACTGTCAGTTACTGTCAAAACGGCTGTTCTAACAAACTGTTGAACAATCAGAGAGCAGAATTAACGGAAAACCACTGACCAATCAGAGAGCAGCATTAACGGAAATCTACTGACCAATCAGAGAGCAGAACACAGCAGCAGAACACAGCAGCAGAACCGTTATATCTGAAGCGCGAGGCTTTTCGGTTTTTTAGCTTAGCTTTACTAGCCTCTCAGTTTCACTCAATAATCGGATTGAAACGTTTCTATATGTTCTAAATTCATCATTAATGTTAAACTGTGTAAGATTTCGCTGTTGTATCTTAAATACTTGAGAAGCAAAAACATTTAAATCGGACACAAAACCGTAAAAAATTAATAAAATATAAAATATTAGAGAAAAAAATACTGAAAATCACCTCAGCGCGGGAACAACACTGCGCTCCACAACAAATAACGCGATGACGTATTTCCGGTTACCAACTATAGGTTCCGGGTGAATTACCGGAAGCTTTTATTTCGGATTAAAAACCTGGCATTTATTTTTAGTTATTATTTTAAAATAAATGTAATAATTCACATGTAATAATGACAATAATTCACTATAGTGAATTTTGTCTAAGGCTAAAAACCCTTTACTGGAACATGAAGGACTAAAAATGATAAATGAGACCAAATGTAAATAGCTCTGGATACGAGTCTGCCAAATTCCAAACTATAAAATCATAACTGTAATAATAATTCTACTACCCCTCCTCACCACACACACACACACTACACCACCTTCACTCACACATTAACTTCCTGTTACCAAACCATCAAAGTCATTATCAGCCCCCGACATCCCCATCCACCCACACCCACACACACGTGTAAAAGAAGAATTTATTGTGTTCTCACACTATAAAAACATGAAGAAACATTTACATAGTGAGGTAAAAAGTGATGGAATGGGTGGTGTACATTCAGATGCACCCTTCTTAGGCTTCTCCCAGTAGTGTTCATCACATCACTAACCCTAAAACCACAAAAACACCGAATTAAAAAACATGGTATTGTGCTGTCCCGCCCCCACTACACAGTTTGACCAATTAGCTGAGGAGATTCTATGGGGGCGGGGCTATGGTCCGGTTTGAGATTAAGGATGTGATGTCGCAGGTGAATAAGCCAGTCTTCCTGAACAGAGAGGGGTCCACTGAACACCTGCTCACAGAACCTACACACACACACACACACACACACACACACACACAAACTAATCAATGCACTGTGTGTGTGTGTGCGTGTGTGTGCGTGTGTGTGCGTGGCTCACCTGCACTTCAGTGAATAAATCTTCCCCACCAATTTGACCAGACTGGTTTCGGGTGGGCGGGGCACTAGGGAGGGGGCATTACTCACACGCTTCAAAGACTCTGCCCCCTCCCGCCTAAAGGGCAATAGTTTGGAGGACTGACGAACAGAACCTGTGGAAAAACATGCGTAGAAATAATACACACACCAGTTACAGAGCAGCTAAATGTCTGACTAAGTTAACATCTAAACTGTGTGTGTGGACCACGGTATGTGATAGCCTAGTGGTTAGGTGTTGGACTAACACCAATGGGGTTTGAATCACACCTCCACCAAGCAACCACTATGGGCCCTTGAGCAAGACCCTTAACCCACAATTGCTCAGTTTAAAAAAAAAAAAGAGAGACCAAATGTAAGTCGCTCTGGATAAGAGCATCTGCTAATTGCCAAACTGTAACTGTAACTGTGTAAGAGAGAGAGAGTCAGTAACACTGCAGAGTCGTGCCGTAAAGTTCTGTATAGGACAAAGAGCCCGAGTTGAAACTGTAACTGAACAGGAAGTGAGGTCATCTCTTGTCATTACCGCGTTCTACAGCTGAGTGGGGGGTGGGGCGATGAGACAACAACTTCCTCTGTGAAGAGACGAAACCTGCGCTGGTTTTACCCTGCCGAGCTGCAGGAAACGGGCGACTTCCACTAGAGCGGGCGGAGTCAGTATCAGATGAGCGGAATGGAGAGTAAGCACGCCTCTGTTATACACACACACACACACACACACACACACACACACACACACACACACACACACACACACACACACACTTCTATAGGCAATTTAGAATCACCAATCTAAAGGTGTGTTCGCTGGTGTGCGTGTACCTTGCGGATATGTGGTAACGACCCCTGCATGTAGAGCTGGTGAAGAGCTGCAACTTTCTCTGGCTCTCGATTCATCCACAGTCTGAGTGCAGCTATCGGAGACTGACTGGAGCTCCACTGCTCCCCCTGCTGGCGGAGGTGAGCACGTGCATGGCTGGCTAAAGCCTTCCTGTTCTCAAAATCAAATCCACAGAGCTCACACGTCGCATCAGCTGCTGCATGTGAGAAACACACACACAAATACACAGACACACACAAATTACTAGAGGTTGAAATCCCACAAGATGCTGGTGTTTAACTCTACAGATGGGAATGTGAAGCAGATTTACTTGGTTGTATTAACTCTTAATTTACAGACATTAATTAAAGTGAACTCCGTGTGTGTGTGTTTGTGTGTGCCTTATGATGTAATTTTGTAAAACTGTTTTTACTAACCTGCGCCGTCCGTCTCTGTTTTCTCTTTGAAAGTGTCCACAGGTGGGGACGAGTCTGCTGGGTCCTGTCCTCTGCCCTCTCGGATCATCAGCAGGTGCAGTGAATCAATGGGGGACGCGAATGGGGCCCATTTCACACCTAACTGGCGTAGATGAGAGCGGGCGTGGCACGATAGAGCTTTACGGCTGTCAAACAGATCATTGCAGTAATCACACTTTACAGGCTTGACCATGTCCACTTCCAACTGGGGAGCTAATATACATAGACACACACGCACACAAACGCCAGATGTGTGTTAACGTTTCCAATCCTGGTGGTATTTTTTACACAATTTAGTAATATAAATGTTTTACTCTGATTGGCTGGCGCAATAGTGTAATCAGCAGCTGATTGGTTAGTGACCAGGTTCACTGGAGGTTTTGTGAGTTGTCCATTAGAGACGTCCACCTCCACCGATTCGTCCTTCAGTTTGTACACAGCCATTCTGAAGCCCTTTTTAGCTTTTGGTACTCGGACAGAGGTGGCACATGGCACAGGAGTAGGCAGAGCTTCAGATCCAGGATTGGGTACTCGAACGGAGGTGGGGCTTATTGTCATGGTGGGCAGGGTTTCAGATGGAGGCTGGGTTACTTGGACAGAGGCAGACCCTGCTGCTGGAGTGGGCGGGGCTTCAGATGAAGATTTGGCTTGGGGTGAAATAAGAGTTTGAATAGATTTTAAATTACCACAGCTACGACGAGCCATCAGCTCTCTGAGTGCTGCCATGGGTGAGCCGTGAGCCGTCCAATTAGTAACCCCGAGCTGGCGCAGGTGAGAGCGGGCATGGCTCGCCAAACTCTGAGTCTTCTTAAAATTCTCTCCACAAAACTCACAATTTGCAATCTTTGATGAATCACCTGACAGGAAATAACATGACATCATTCAATTAGCAGTCATGTTGGGGCTGAACAGAAAAACACATTTTAATTCACATACACGCACTCACTCACACATACAAACACTCATACACACACTCACATATATACACACACACCATCTCTCTGTGTTTTCTTTTTTGCTGGTGATGAGAGCTTGCTCTTTTTAAAAGGAGGCGGGGTTAATAAAGTGGTGGGTGTGTCCAGACCAACAGGCCCAACCTCCTTTTGGAGTAGTTGATGGAGGATTTGATTGGTTGTGGGTTTGGACTTCAGATTAGTTCCATAATGGTGAAGGTGAATTCGAGTGTGTCTGGTCAGACCTTTCTTTGTCCTATACCACGCGCCACACAGCTCACATACATGAACACAATCCCGCTGGGACACACCTGACATCTCCTCTGAGATTAAACACAAACATGTTAGATCTTTGACATTCTTATATTATGTCACACATTTCACTCCTACAGCATGAAATTTGTGAGTGTGCCTGTGTGTATACTCACTCAGGTCGAGGGAAGTGTCTGTTTTCTGTAAATTCTCCAGTGCGGGTGGAGCTCTAGGTGGTTTGTGGTGAGGCAGTGTTGATGTTGCTAATGATGAAGGGATGGAGGAAGAGGAAGAATCTCTCAGTGCAGCAGGGACAGAAACACAGGGTCTCTTCACCAACTCACTGATTTTTATCCTCAGCTTAGTTCCTGAACTGGCTTTGTGTTTGTGTTTGGTTGTGTGTTTGAGTTTGGTGGCGTGTTTGATTCTGTGTTTTACTGCGTGTTTGGAGTGTGTTGTGTTCTTGCTAGTGCTGCTGTGTGTGTATGTGTGTTTGGGTGTAAAGGGTAAAGCTCCGTCCCGCTTTTTCATCAGTTTATACAACAAGCTGATGGGGGCGCCACTGCTCTCTGACATACACACACCCAGCTGCCGCAGGTGAAAGCGGGCGTGGCTTGATAATCCTCGCCTCGACTCAAAACATGTTCCACAAACTTCACACACATGAACAGCTGCTGTCGGAGCAAACACACACAATTTGAATTTTACACCATATTTTTAAAATGAAATCAGAGATCAGAAAACAAACAGATCCCCAGTCAGCCTTGTAGCTAAGTGTATGTGCCTCATCACCTGTTTGTTGTTCAGTAATGGTAGCCCCAGCAGCGCTGTTTTCCACAGTCTTTTCATTTTTTTCGGTAGCTTTATTTTCCTCTGTTATTTTCTGCAGATTGCTGGTTTCCTCCAGAACTTGAGTGTCCATCATCAGCCTGTTACAGGAGCCAATCAATAAACAGATATTTAACTATAATTGATGACAAATAACTATTAAATTGATGTAATAACTGACATGAATATTTAATCATCCTTACGAGCGCGTATTGTTATTATTGTTGTTTATCTCTTTGTATTGATGAATTGAATCGGTTTCTCTGCTTATTTAAATGGGCTGCTGTTAATATCTGCTAAAAATGCGATATTAACAAAAGAAATAAAATCCGCTGAAACCTTTTTGAATAAACTCATTAATAACCCACTTCCGTTAAAACGTTTCTATTTCCGGAAGCTAAAAAAATTGAACATTACCAACATTTCCTTAAGAATCGAAACCGCCTTTAGCTGATTTAGCCTTTAGCTAACTAATCGAACTTTCAATGCTTTAATCAGATTCATTACTCTCCCTGTTATTGATACTGAAGTTTATCGACACTGTTGCGGTTCTGACGGTTTGTGTTCTCCGCATTTAATCAATGGAAAATGTTTTTTACCGGTTAAAGTCGAATAGCAACACAGCGCTTTTGTTACGGCAGAGACGGTACAGGCAGTCCTGAATAATCGCTACAGCACAATCGAACCGAAAGCGGCAGGTCTACATAATCGACTGACCAAAAACTCATCTGTAATGAGAACGTGCAATAGACCCAGATAACATTCATTTATTCACCTTCTTACCCGCTTATTCCATAATTCGGGGTCACGGGGGGTTTGTTTGAGTCTATCGCGGCGCACATAGGACGATAGACAGGTCGCCTGTCAACCACAAGGCCACACAACAACAACCACTCACACCGGTGGAGTGCAGGAGGGGAGGCATAGCCTCACCTGTCATCATTTGTTCATTCATTCATCTTCTTATTCCCTCATTCAGGGTCATGGGGGTCTGCCTATCCCAGCATGGAAATATAAAATTACAAATAAAGTAAATGGTTAGTGTTAGTGTTAAAGTTCTTTTTTTATTTAACTTCACAATTTTTGGAATTGTTTTTCAAAATCGCTGTGCTGCCGCTATGTAGTGAGACCATTTTGCTGTCCCTCTTCTTGCCCCTTTCGGCTGCTCCCGTTAGGGGTCGCCACAGCAGATCACTCTTCTCCACACTACCCTGTCCTCTACATCTTCCTCTTTCACCCCAACTACCTGTATGTCTTCCCTCACCACATCCATAAACCTCTTCTTTGGTCTTCCTCTTTTTCTCATGCTTGGCATCTTCATCCTCAGCATTCTTCAACAAATATACTGCATGTCCCTCCTCTGCACATGTCCAAACCATCTCAACCTAGCTTTCCTCACCTTGTCTCCAAAACATCCTTCATGCGCCGTCCCTCTAATCAACTCATTTCTAATCCTGTCCATCCTCATCATTCCCAATGAAAATCTCAATATCTTCAACTCTGCCACCTCCAGATCCTCCTCCTGTCTTTTTGATAATCTCTCTAAACCAAATCACAAATCACTTCTGCCACTCTTCAGCACCCTGTCTGCACTCTTTTTTTACTTCTATAACACACACTCCATTACTTTGCACTGTTGACCCTAGATTCTTAAACTCCTTCACTACCTCTTCTCCCTGCAACCTCAGCACTCCATTAGCTCCCCTCTCATTCACACACATGTACTCAGACTTACTCCTACTGACTTTCATTCCCCTTCTCTCCAGCGCATACCTCCACCTCTCCGGGTTCTTCTCAACCTGCTTCCTTCTCTCACCACAGAACTCAATTTCATCATCACACATCATCGTCCATGGAGACTCCTGTCTGACCTCATCTGTCAACCTGTCCATCACCACAGCAAACAAGAAAGGGCTCAGAGCTGATCCTTGAGGCAATCCCACCTTCATCTTGAAACAGGCCGACATTCTGACCGCACACCTCACTGCTGTCACACTGCCCTCATACATGTTCTGCACCACCCTCACATACTTCTCTGCTACACCTGACTTCCTCATGCAATACCACAACTCCTTCAAACACACAATGCAACTCCTTCTGACCTTCTCTATACTTCTCCATCAACATCCTCAAAGCAAAGATCTGTGGTACTCTTCCTTGGCATGAAACTATACTGTTGCTCACAGATTGCCACCTCTTCCCTCAGCCTGGCTTCCACTACTCTTTCCCACACACTTCATTGTGTGACTGATCAACTTTATTCCCCTGTAGGTACATTGCTGTCCCTTTGCATGTCGCTATGTTCCAACACTTTTACTATATGAATTAAATCAACTGGTGTATAAAATGCACAGTGTTTTTTTTGTATAATCAACAACTGTATGTGTCCGACGCGGTGGCGTAGTGGATAGCACGGTCGCCTCACAACAAGAAGATCATGGGTTCGATCACCGGGCCGGGGATCTTTTTGTGCGGAGTCTGCATGCTCTCCCCGCGCTTACGTGGGTTTCCTACAGGTGCTCCGGTTTCCTCTCACAGTCCAAAAATATGCAGAATAGGTCGACTGGTGATTCTAAATTGTTCATAGGAGTGAATGTGTATGAATGGTTATTTGTCTGTGTTGCACTGAGATGGACTGGTGACCTGTCCAGCCTCTTGACCTATGTGCGCTGGGATAGGCACCAGCAGACCCCTGCATTCGGGGGCAAGAAAATTAATGAACTGTATGTGTGTAACGTATTCTTATGCTGAGCGGTCATAAAACTTAAGTGAGGCATGCAGTTTCCTGCCTCATGGCAAGGGGCAATAGTGATCCCATGTATTCACAGAGAACCGAAAGAAAGATAAGGAGGACTTTTACAAACAAGTTATCGATGCTTTTATTGAAAAGATGCGGCGCATGGACTTCATTTATAAGTAAAGTTAAGACTATAATAACACAAGTTCTTTTTTTTCTATGATAAAGTTTGTAAAGCGCGGGGAGAACAAACTCTGCAAAGAAGGATCCCCGGCCCGGGAATCAAACCCAGGACCTTCTTGTGCTAAGCACTCCACCACCGTGCTGACCTGAAAGCGTGCAGTAAACACCAATAAAATTCATTCATTCATCTTCTAACCCGTTTACTCCTTGATTCGGGGTCACAGGGTCTGCTGGAATCTATTCCAGTGCACATGGGGTGAGGGGTAGGGGTACACCCTGGACGGGGAATCGAACCCAGGACCTTCTTGCTGTGAGATCACACACCACCACGCCACGGTTTCTAACCTCGTATTTGATTATTATTTTAACTGAAGAGAGACGAATAAAGTGGAAACATTAAACTCTGGCTAAATCTAGCTTAATGCTAGAAAACAAACACACACACACACACACACACACACACACACACACACACACACACACACAGAGAAAGAGAGCGGGAGACATTTAAGACTATGATAACAGTGTTCATTCACAGAATTGTTTATTTGTTTGTTTTAGTAACGAGGTGTGAGAGTACACACACACACAGTAGGATTATGGGCAAAAAAAATCCCATACATTATGACACTTTCACTGTCTTACTTGGTTACTGTCTCAGTGTCTCATTGTCTCAGTGTCTCATTGTTAAGTGCTGATCTGCTTAGGACGTCATTATGAACTATATTTAACTGCTGCATGTCCTTTAACAGCCCCGCAAACTGCTCTTCCTGAAAACACACACACACACACACACACACACACACACACACACACACACACACACACACACACACACACACAC